>VWZG01001720.1:127240-212396 GCA_013396735.1 Grallaria varia
CATCGCGGGCCGGGGGCAAGTGTGTGTGTATGTGTGTGTGTGTGTGTGCGTGTGTGTGTTTTCACCTGGTGACAATGGGCTCGGGCTGTGTACAGGAAACAGAACGAGGAGGAAGAGACCAGTTCCTGTGCGAAGACATCAAGTGTAGCAAATGAGAGGGCATTTTTTTTTTCGATGTCCTGACAGTGTCTCGGGCCTAGCTGGCACTGGAGCACAGGGAAGGGGTGCAGCTTCTTCGCAGAATTCTGCTTTTTTGTACTGCCATGGACCACGACTGAAAAACCTCAGATAATTTACCTGTGTATCAGCACTACTGACCTGACCACTGCAGCAGTTTAATTGTGATACTCTCACTGCATTTTAAATCTAGCGATATCCTCCAAGGTTGTTTCTTAGATTTATTGGGAAAAAATGGAGTTAAATCTCAGCTTTGACCTTGATGTGTGCTGAATGTGGAGAAGGGATTGAAGATGCAAGGAATATTCCTATTCTGAGTGGTTTGGGAAATCTTTCCCATTACTTTTTCAAAACTTGGAACCCAGTGGGGATTTCTGTTCTGCCACATGTTGAGACTTTGGCAACTCTTTCTTCCTTCTTCTGTCACTTCTGTGTCAAGAACCAATATTTGTACTGGTCTTCTGCCTTTTAGATTGTTGTTATTTTGTTTCACAAGCCCAGTTCAGGCAAAGGTGCGCTCTGCTTTAAAACAGCAGCAAAAAGCTCTTTACAAAGTGTTGTTAAGGTAAGTGAATGTTGGTACAGATTTAAGCAGTTTAATGCAGTTCAATTAAATGTATCTAGTGAACTGTTTTGGTGTGTTTTAAAGAAGTAAATGATACTAAATTATTGTGAACTCCTTTGCTTTTTTGAATCAGGGTCTTTGCCGTGGTAATAGTCTAAAGGGAAGGTTCTTAGCAGAGGCTGGGAAGAGGGTTTACTTTTCTTTAGGTTGTGTATTTTAGGGAATGAAGTTGGGGGTTAAGTTGTTCTCTGCTTCCTGGGTGGATCTCAAGGGTGGAAGTTCTTTCTTACAGTACTGAGGTTGTAACAGAATGAGGACATGAGGCTGGTGTCTCAAAACACTGTAATTTTGTGTCTCTGTCCACTAACATGTCCTCACGTACCTGAGGTTTCTGTCACTTTGGATTGGGAGCTGTGGACAGAGCAAAAGTCTGGTTCCAGACTGAGGAGTCCTGCTCTCTTCCCTGTGGATGTTTCATTACTTACACTTCAAGCCACAATCTTGCGTTGGTTTGTTTTTAATTATGGTAATGGAGCTCGGCGCAAAATTGGCTGGTGCTTTAGTGCTTTTAGGAAAAATGTGCCTTTTGTGACGTGAGGAGGCTGATGCTGGTGCGCAGCAGAGTTGTGCCCAGGAGTGAGTGCAGGTGGCCAGTTTGGAAGTTGGCTGATCCCATCCTGTTTGTGTGCCAGACCTGGTTCTTTTTTGGTGTTGCAAAGGTGGCTTTCCAAGAACAGATGTGTTCCATGGTGCAGCTGCTCTATACATACCTTATTTTACATCTGAAAATATGTAATTTGGCATTAAGAAATATCCTTTCACACACCTGTCTTTGCATGGATGTAAATTAATTCTTGGCTACAGTAGTGCCTACCTTTTGTCTGGCCTTGATTACTCCCTTTTGTGCATAAATCTCAGCAAGTGTTGTAGCTTCTTCATAAGGTATGATAAAGGTTTATTGTGGGTTCAGCTGTTTTTAAAAAATTGTCTCAGTTGTGTCAGAAATACCTTGAAAATATGTACTTGGCAGCTGTGATTACTGGACATTAGCATTGGTAACCACATAAAACAGGGCTTTTTTCAGTGGCTGACTTCTTGTTAATGATGTTCTGAAGGGATGAGAACTAATTCTCATTTTCTATATTTATTGTTTTGTAAACATGAATCTGAGATTTTAAGGTAGGTTTATATTTTTCTTTTAATTGCCAAGTGGAACTGATTGCAATTACTTTCTATTATTATTATGAGAAGGAGACTTACCCCATCTCTTTCACAGCTTTAAATACGAGTTGTCTTTTGTCACAGTTCTTGTAAGTTCTTTCTTCCAACAACTTCTTTTTTTCTTCAGTAATGCCCACACCTGTAACCATATGTACTTTTATTTAGCTCTTTTTTAATGTCTTAAATAATCGTGCTGAGCCAGGATTTCAGATAGAGGTGTGTTATCCTTGAAAGGAATCTCTACTGAGAATTTTGCTGGAGAAAATGAATACTGTCATCCTGGAAAAACTAATTTAAATGTGAAATGTGGGATAAGTGCCAGATGGAAATGCTCTTTCAAAGGATATACACTGATTTTGTTTTTTTTTTAAATACTTGTCAGTAGTGAGTAGGGAAACTTTTTTTGTCAAGTTCCTGCAATAATGGAAGGAAATGAGAACTGTGTCTGATACTGCTGTTACTCAAATCCACAAGTGCTGCTGCATTGGAAGGTTATTCATGATTTTCTAGATAAAATAAGAGCTGAAATGAATTTCCTATGAGTGGAATGGATTGGGAGAGGAAGGTGGTTGTAGAATACCCATTTTCCCTTTACTTCCTGTCTGTATTCCAGCAAGGAAATGGGACTGGGTAGTGACAAGAGTTCCTGCAACAGCAGAGGAGGGATTAAATGTGGGAAGAGTTGTTTGCCCGTCACCAATGTATACGTGTGTGTGTAAGAGATTAGTGAATACCAAGAAATTTATCTCCAGGCACCAAGTTGTTGGAAGTATTACAGCAGATGAGTACGGAAGCAGCAGGACCTGGATCGTTACTTCGTGAAATACTTGGTCTTTCCTCAATTTCTAGCACTTTGTGGTGAAATTCTTGTGCTGGAGCCTATTGAGAGGGCACAGCAGTGTTCATATCTTGTTTATCTTCAGTTAATAGGTGTTCAGTGTTTTTCAAGGCCTGATGTAACCCCCCCTCTGTTTTTACTGTTGCCCAGTCTGGCAAGAGAGATTGCTTTGTTCATTTTTTTGCCCTTTGAATGCACAAAAGATTTTCACAGCTTCCTTCTTTCTGAAGAGAGAAGGAAAAGGAGATTTCTACACCAAAACCAATTGTATTTTTTAATATTTTCTTTCCCAGAGCACTGTATAATAAGAGTAATATGGATTGCAATGTGTGCGTGTCCTGTCAGGGTGATGATTAGGAGACAAACTGGAAGGGTAAGCTAAGAACAAAAAAGGAAGGCACTGCATTGAGTCACTAATCTTAAAAACAACTGAACTCCCTCTTAAATGTTATAATCAGTGGAATGATTCTTGTATTAGACATCAAATGTTTCATGAGTGAAATGGTGATTATATTTAGAAGCTTCTCTACGTAATGCAAAGGACGTGGAAATGAAATCTAATGATGTGTCAGAGTAATCAATAAAGCTACTGGGTTTTGGAATAAGTGTAAATGTACAATGCTGCCTTTGCTTCTGGGAGAATTCAAATCAGTTGGTGTTAGAAGTCTTTCTAGATTCAGAGGTCTGAGAATTTGCTTTCATTGCAATTAGGCATTTAACATGCTGCTGCCATGAATTAAAATGCAGTCTCTTCCAGAAGACTGAGGTGGTGCTTTTAAGTCTTAGTTGGCTGGATTAGATGTGTATGTGGGAGGGCAGGGAGTAAGAGGAGCTGCAGCTTGCTGACAGAACTTGTCAAGCACTAGTAAAAGAATTTTTTGCATTCAAGATTTTTTACTTGTTTGTTCAGTTTAGGTTGGGAGACCTCAGCTGACTAATGAACGTGTTTTGAGAATGGGAGGCAGTTTAAAACAGAAACCAAGTCATTCACCTGGCTTTTAAAATACTGCACTTCTTAGGCAACAGATTGCAGAGCACTTAGATGAAATTCTGTTGTGCTGCTGTCAAAAGTTTGTCATGAAATCTTGGCATACAAACATGGAGTTTGGCCTTTAATCTTACATTTTCAGGAACTGAAATTACTGACCACATTCCATTTTAATGATTGTTTGAAGCCTCCTGAGAACATTGTATGAATTACGTGACTATCTAGCATCAGAAAAATTACTTAAACCTCAGTAAATTTGAGAGTATCAGTTTTGTGGCTCATGTTTGTCTTTCAGTACCAGTCTCACTTCAGTTGTTTGTTATCCTCCCTGGAGCTTTTGCTATCTCAGACTGTGCATCGGGGCACTGTCTACAGCTCTGGGCTGAAAGACAAATAAAGCAAAGAGCATGGGATTAGCTGAAGTTTACAGTTACTTGAATGTACATGTGTCTAATGACTCTGGTTAGCAGAAGGAAAAAAATCTTAAGTGCAAAGCATGTATTTACTAATACCAATATATTAATAATTCTTTAAGAAAAAATTTAAAGTGAAGAACATAAATCAGTGTTCTCTTGGTGCTGGTGTTTTAATTGAGATTTCTGTCAGTTCTACCTTCAGCCTTTTCAGGATGTTGTGGCAGCAGAAGTTAATGGCTCCTTGCTTTTTACCCAGTGATTGGAGCTCTTGGCCAGGATGTAGGAGATCAGTTCCATCCCCCTGGGTTTCTGGCCTTGCGTCTCTCACCTTCCAAGGAGTGTTCTCATCACCAAACTATGTGTTATTCAGAGCCTGAGCTTTGTGTGTCCATTTAAATCTGTTTCACTGCATATAGGATACTGTAAATATTTGCTGGGCCAGGAAGCAGACAAGTCTTTGTGCCTGGGATTGGCAGGGACCTGGGCTCCGCTTCCTGCCTCTGTGAAAACAGTGTGGGAGCCTGAAGGGTCTGAGAGGCTGTGCAGTCTGGGGGCGAGTTCAGGCTGCTCTTCTAGAGAAGAAAGGCTGGATCTCCACAAGGAGAAGGTGACCTACCTATGATTTCCTGTGTCATAGCTAAGTGAGCTGTTAGGTGTGCGCGTCTGCCATTGTCAGTACCTGGTCTTGTGGTTTGTGTGAGGTTTGATCTTCTCCTGGAGGGAAGGACCAAATAAAGAAATGGCTTATTTTGTGCCCTTTGGGATTTTGGTGTGAGTTAAGCCAGCTGATGCTGTTGGAATTTGAGGAATTGTGTGTGGACCACCAGACAAATTGAGGATAGTAAGTTGTTCTGAGATAAGCTGTGTTTTGGTGAATTTCTTATACTAGAAAGCTCTGTCAATAATCGTTTGTCACTGAAATGCAATGCCAAAATACGGGTACTTATGAAACCTTCCTACAAGAAGTGCTTTGTAATATGTCATGCTTTTTAAAATGCAGTGATTTTGATTTCCTAAAATTTGAAAGAAGAGCAGGACAGACAGGTCTTTCTTAATATCTTAGCTATTTTATTTCATTATTTTGATGGTGTGTTGTATCACCACCTGTGGCATAGGTGCCACTATCTTTATTGCCCTTTGGCATTTTATGATGACTCTAAGCATCATAATACACTCTAAAAGCAAATAATTGACAAAAGTCATTTAGGCAAACAGTGTGATTTAATTCTGGTGACATATGAGTAAAGTTTCAAAAAAGAACCAAGGTGAAATTGGTAGAAAGAAATAATTGTGCCCATTTTCCTTTTGGTCCTGCATTGCTGTAGTTTCACTGATTAGAACTATAATTTGAAATGATTGAGCTGGTGATGGGTTTTGAGTGGAGTGGAGCACAAGCTGGTGTGTGAGCTGGGTGGGATCCAGGCACTCAGACTGACTGTGAAAGGTGATGATTGAATAAGACTAATGGAGCATATGTGTCCTTGCAACACTTGCTGATCCCCTTTCCCTCTAATTCTTCCAAGGGTGCTAATGTTGATGATCTCTCCTATTACATCTTTTGGTGTCTGTGCCTGAAGTACTCCAATCTGCCAGCCCAGGATTCTCCCCTCGTGCGCCATCCCGACAGAAACTCAGCTCTCATGATACATTAAATGTCCCTCTGTCCACTAGAACCACCACGATGATATTACCCCAGAGCTCACTAATTGTGTGGCTGTGGTGCTGTCATCTTCAGTATTAAATTCTGTTGAGTATTTCTTTTCTGGGCCAGATCTAAGCCTGAGGTCCCAAACTCCCTTGGAGATCCTCCATATCTGTGTGTCACATTTAGTGGTGTCATATAGACAGGGGAGTGAGAAAGTCAGAATGTTCTGGATTTTTGGAAGGATACTCTGTAACTGATAACTAGCCAATTGAACCAGAACATTGTTAATATCCTACAACAACAAGGATTCAAAATAATAAATATATGAAATGACTGTCCTTGCACTCACTTGTGTCAAAACAGGTCTAAGGGTTAAGTGATTTCCACACACCCCACACCCCCCCCGAATGCCAGAAAGGAGGTTCTTTAAAGTCATCACAGCCAGCATCCTGAAATAGTGGAGAGTGCACTAAGAAAATTATTCTCCACTGCAGTGTTGTGTTTAGGATGCCCCCCTTATTACTGAAGTTGCCCATGTAGAAGTTGGGAGAGATAAAATTGTATCTTACAGTTAATATGTGGCAGTGTTTTCCCTGACCAGTAGAATCTGTTCAGCTCTCATTTCTTTTCTCCTTCCTTCTGAAAACAGTATTTTCTTCAGTGTCTCTCAGGTCTGGCCATTCTCCCTTTACTTCCTGTATGAAGTTCGTAGACTTTTGACCCAGGAAAGTTATTTTCCCATGCAGTGGGTATGTAGCTGAAGGCTGTGAAATGATTCCCTTCCATTTTTGTGCTGTAACCTCAGTCCTACAGGAGCCTCCACAGCAGAGGTCCCATGGGGGAAGCAGGAGGAGACCCAGGGGGTTCCACCCTCTTTTCACACACACAATCTTAACTTCAGGCATGACTTGGCAAGCTTACTGCAGGAATAGGCTCGAATCTAAATTAATCTCCTGTTCATCTGGCAAAAGAAAAAAAAAAAAGGGTCTGTGCAGTGTTAAATACTGGCTTTTAAAGCCAAGCACCTTTCAGTCCTCTTAGTTCTACCCAGTCAGTGCTTCTGTGCTTGCCCCTTTCTGTCTTGGAAGTCCAAATTCGCTCCTTCATTCCTATGGACTCTGCTGGTTTTGGACAAAGTATCTTTGAAATGTGTTTTTGTTCATCTCATAACTAGCCAGAAGATAATTTCTAGTAAATTTGCAATGATACATAATTTTAAGTGTATTTAAAGTTTCTCAGAAGTTTACAGAGATCAGTAGAAATGTTAAGAATTGGGAGTGTTTCACTGAGTCACAGAAATCTGGGAACTCTGCTGGCACCATTTTCTCATGTCAGTTGTCCTGCAATTGGAGGCTTCGTGTTAGAGTAGCAAAACCACTGGACTCAGGGATTCGTGGGGCAGTGTGGGTTCAGGTGGTACAAGAAAAAAATCAGGTGAGCTCAGCATGTAAATTTGGTGCACCTTTCTCCACAGCAGTGGTGCACAGATAATTTTGCAGGGGGGTTCTCTGCATGGGTTAAGTGAGTAGCGAGTGTATATCTGCAGAATTTATTGTAATTTCAGTCATCACTTGGAATAATAAGTTCAGTTTACTCCACTTGTGATATACGGCTTGGACAAGAACCAGAATTGCAAAATATTTGAGCTCTGCAGGACAGGGGTGAACCCAGCAGCTGAGTTACAGATCTGCTCTGTGTTACTTCTGGTGTCTATGGCTCTTGGCCATCTGACATCCATTCTTCTGTTGGATAGGTTTAAAACTTGATTTAAATTTATATAAAAACTTTTGTAGTGGCTAGAAATTCAACAACGAATTCTGAATGATTATTGTCATTAGGATCAACCAGCTGTTGTACAGATACGTTGGGTGTATGAAACCAAAGCTCAGTGGTAAGTTGTCATACAAAGAAATGTTTTTACCGGTATATATGTACTACTTTCAAGGTTGCAGTTGTGATTCACCTCACTATCATCCGTGTCAGACCCATTTGGCAAGATAAAATAGGTGTAGCGTGACTTTGACTTATTTAGTCAATGGGAAGTCCCTCTTCCCGGTGACTGTTAGCTAAAGGTGAGGTTGGAGAAATAGCAGGAGGCAAAGGGAGCAAACAGAGCTGGATTATATGGATTTCTGTAGCCTGTATTGCGCACTGCTGAGGTGAGGTGTGTCTGTGTCTTGCTTTCTAGGTTTGATGGCACAAGGTCACTCTGGTCCTTTGTTGAAGTTCAGCCTGATGGTCTGTGTGCTGGAGGAAAGATTATCTGCTCTCTGAACTCCCCTTGCGGTGGCTGGTCCTGTACCTTCACTGGAGGAGCTGCTCCAAGAAGTTACCACAAAGGGCTAAAAGCTCTCATGGGGAACATTATGATCTCTGCAGGGTTTTGAAGACGAAGAGTAGAATCTAATTAAGCTTTATGTTGAAAATAGTTTAAAGAGTGCTTTTTTATTCCTTATGAAAAAGGAAACTTTAAAGCTGAATAGTGAAGAGCTGGGCTTTTTTTTTTTTTTTATTTTTAGTTTTCTGCTAACTTGACTGCTTCCAAAGCAGATGCAGCCGTAAGCAGTTACAGATGGTACAGAACAGGAAGAACCTCTTTATCATACTTAAGTGCCTTAGAAGAACCCCAATGTTAGTTTTCCAGCTAGTTATCTTTCTCTTTATTTTTTTATGTTTTTGCAGATGGAACATGAAAAAGAGATACCGTAAAGCTAAATCAAAAGATGAAAAAAGTCTGCCATAAACCAAAAGTACTTCTCTGCAGGGGGCTTTACTGGAAAAAGTGTCTTAAAATTCCCAAAGCGCCCCCTCTAAAGAGTGTTCCTACTTCTTTGTTTCACAAAGCTTTTTAGCTATTGAGGCAAGAGTTTGTTGAAAAAGTGTCCATCTGTTCTGCTGCCTGTTTTTTGCACCTGGACCTGACCCAGCTGCCTTGAGCCTGATGCTCAGGTGTGTTAAAGGTTTGTGTTTCCCCTGCAGGTGGGTTGTAAGGCAGAGATCAGGCCCTGGCCAGTGTGGCCTCCTGCACGTGCTGTTTATCTGGGAAGTGGCCACGGTTAGTGCTGTCTAGACTTTTTTCATCTGAGTTTGCCTCTCTCTTAGTTGGAGGTAGAAAAGCAGGATGCCTGTTTTGATGGTCTGTATTTTGTATTTTCATGCCAGCTGAATCCTCTCTTCACTTGGTGCAGTTGTGAATAGTCATGCTTATGTCAGAATCTCACCAGCCATCATCTGACAACATTAATTTGTCTTAATACAGGCCCAGCACGACGAAAGCAGCTTAAATCTGGCCAGACAGACTGGCTACTGTATAGCTTTGACTCATCCAGGAATGTACTTTCAACACTGTCACTGAAGATCAGTTGGTGCTGATGGTGTTAACTCATTCTTTAATGGAATTTTTACAGTATAGTGTTTAATTCTACCCAGGCACGTCATGATGTTTATAATCCTGTACTGTGTGGGTAAATCAACTCATCAATAGCACTCAGAGCTGCTCTCTGTATGACAAGGTCATATTGGTCAGTTTGACTTTGGTTCTGGCTTGTTGATTATAAGGCCTGATTGTTAAATGGTTTGATTAAACTATTAGTTGTCAGGTTTGTTTTTTCATCTGACTTCTGAATACATTGCTAAAAAGAGTTTGGATTTCTAAACATGTAATCAATAAATACCAGCCTAAGTGTCAAGAGTTATGAGGTGTGGTTTTGTTTAGGTTTTTTTAAGTCAACAGTAGAGTCAGTATAGGTGAGATAACATCCTCTTTTCTGATTTCTGTGATGAAAACAAACGACTTTTTTCTTACTAGATAGTTCACTACATTTTGGTATCTTAAAAAATTACTAGAGAGTGTCAAGGTATTCTGCATATTTGTAAGATAAGTACAGGAATTGCTGTGGAAGTTAAACCTCAGAATATGAAAAAAATATTTTTATATTGAGATGAAAAGATGTGTTTTGTCTAGGAATCAATGCAGTGTTGAGATCGATATCCTCCACAGCTGAGAGAAGTCCAGAGTGTCTTTGTACATTAAGCCTTAGGTAGTGTTCACCCTAGATTTGGGCAGCTGCATTTTTGAACGTGTGTAAACTACAAAGTGATGGTCCCTAGCTGCTGGGGAGACAGAGAGCCTGGGGTCTTTGCTAGGGTGTCTTCCTGGGACCTATTCTAACATTTAATTCTTTCTTCCCAGTAGTGCTTGCATATGTGTACATGTTAACCTTTTCTGTAGCACTTCTTTGTAAAAACGCCTGCATCTCCCAAATAAACCACTTGTAGGTTTCTACTACAAGCGCTCTTGCACTTTCTCACTCTGAACCGCTGTTTTTGCTCCAGTCGTTGCATTTCCTTTGTGAGGAGGCAGTGGCTTACCAAGGAGGTGGGATTTGCAGCACATTCTGCTCTGCATGAGCAGCTCCATCACTGATGAATGAGAATAAACCCCTCTTCTATTAGTCCCTCACTGCAGTGAGTATTGTACACGAGATAGAACAAGGTCGGTGGAAGAATTTCTCCCCTGCTGGGTGTAGGTGTGTTGGCAATTCCCAAGTCCAGAACTGAACCCAGATGTTCTGGTGGTCAGGGACAGTTCACTCTTCTGTAGTGAAGCTTTGCTTAGAAGCTGGGGATGCCCCTGCACGACAAGGAGCAAGGCTAGAGAGAGAGCCTGGGGATAAAGGATGGAGCTGGCCACAAGGGAAAGAAGTTAAGACGGAATATGCACAGAGTGTTTTTAGGTAATACTTTGAGAACAAGTTAAACCACTCAAGATGGACTTTCAGTATAATCCATGTGTCTTGAGTGAAACTGTGTACCTAGGAGAGGATCAGCTTCTGGTTTTGGCTTCTGGATGAGATCAAATACAGCATCAAGTAGTGATGTTCTTCTGTGTGCTTATTAGGAAACCTGCTGTACCTTTTTTGTGTGCTCCTCTCTGTGTTGCTTCATGTGGAGATATGGACTTTGGTCTGAATTTTTTTGATTTAGTCTGTTTGCCTCTCTGCATCCCATAAGATTCCAGATTTATTAAGATTTATTGTCTTAAATATTTAAGTAGTCGTTTTGCACACTGTGTTGTTTCCTGTCCAAGCAAAGCTGCCAGACAGTGCTTTACAATAAGATTTTCAAGGTGAAGTAGTTCATTAGGTCCTCACAGGCGGCAGAGCTTGTCCTGCCTCTCATGCTGGATTATTGGTGCGTTTCAGCTGCCTGTTCAGCTCTTGGTGCAGCAAACAGAGCAGTGACTTCAGCTCAGACACCTTGGCAGGTGACAGACGGATGCACCATCTGACCACTGTGGCTGTGAAAAAGCTGAAGGACAGTCTGTGAGCACACTGCAGGAATTTGGAGGCCAAAAGACGTGCAGGAATTTGCCTGCACATCCTGAGAGTCCTCTCTTTCTGCCGCATAATTAATCTGTTTTCTTTTGTCGTTGTCCTCTTCTGACTGCTTGCTGGCACCACGACAACCCTAATATTCTGCCTATGATGGAATGCCGGTGATAGATATGCCCAGGATGATGCGTCTTGGCTCAGTTGCAGTTTAGGTGAACTTTTAGCCCTGGATCTGCTTGCATTTTGACTCTTGGGTAATGTGGCTGTAAGAGGAGCAAGAGGAGGAACGTGGATTTGAGCAATTCATTGTATAAAGTATTTATCTTGAACAATCTTATTCGGAAAAATGCCTTTTCTGGACTTGGATGACTGACAGTGTCTGGGACGAGGCTGAATTGCATTACCAGAAGACAGATTGTGTTTTCTTATGTTAAAGACTCAATTGTCTGGAACCTTGTTCACATTCATTATTGTTCCGGTTCTAGAAAATACAAATATAGTTTCCTTTCATAAAGTGTGAAAATTTGTTATCCTTTGTTACTTATAATAGGCTTGAATTTACTGTTTGTAGCTAAACTGTTGGGAGTTTTCATAACAAAATTTTTCAGTGCCATTCGGAAACTTGCGGTTAAATATCCTGTGTCTTGGTACTGCATAGGAAATGGATAGCTTTGGCTGAGCAGGGTTCAAGAACTCCATGACAATCTATTCACAGGGTCTGTATGATTAATTTGGAAAGGCTGCAGTGCCATAGTCTTTCAAAATTTGTTGAAGTGAGATAACAAAGTTTCCTGACCCCTCTAGACACTGAATAATGTCCCAAATCATCTGAAGAGATCCAGCTTATCCTCATTTCTGTGGCTGTTAATTGTTCTACTGGCAATTTGTACAAAAAGAGGAACAAAGGAAATAATTTAAAAATAGTTGTAGAAATGATGTGAATTCACATATCTTAGCGAGATGCTTTATCAGGGGAGGGATGTCCTGTAGTTTTTCCATGCAAGCTATTTAACACTCTGAAAGCAAGCAAATATTTGCTTTCTGTCCTAGATGTTTTGTAGCTAAAAGCCTTTTGGGTATACAATATCTTGAGGTATTTTTAGAAATCAACACTGAGTGGATGTTTTCTTGATCGTGAGGGAGGTCTTCAGTTAAATTTTTAGCATGTTGTAACTAGGTTTTTTGTTGTTGGTTTTTGTGGGGTTTTTTGGTTTTTTTTTTGTTTGTTTGTTTTGTTTGTTTGTTTGTTTAAGTCTAGTGTTCCTAAACTTAAAAATACACCACTCACCTCTTTGTGGTAAAAGGCAAGCGGGGAACATAAGGCCAAATGGTAATAAAAATCCTGCAAAATTTTTATCACAGAAGTAATTTTTCCAAGTTGTTTTATTAAATGTACCAAAACTTGCTTTTGATTTTGCAATAAGGCAATTTACTAAACTGAGTTGAGTTCCTCTTTCCAAGAGGAAAGATCCCATGAACGTGAAGGTATGCTGGGTAAGGTTCAAGGAGCCTGGTGTGTGTCTGTGTGGTAATGGTGGTGTTCCCAGTTCCTCTTGAGGTGCTGCTCTGGTTCCGATCAGCAATAGACCCTCCCTGCCAGCCAAGCGCTGCTTTCCCCTCTGGAAAGTTACAGAAACTCTCCTAAGCAGAAAACGTGAAGAGAACGGCTGAGAAACCTTATGTAGCTATCTTGGTTGGATTTAAGGGTCCCTGCTGCTTTCGTGACATTAAGAGGGAGTTGGAAGTCCTTAATTTCAGCAGAATTCAGTGCCAGGGTAATCAGTTACCTGCTTTGCTTATTAGCAAGCATTGGGTTCTGTACCAGGGGTAATTTCCACATAAGACATATTCCATCTCTGCAGTCCAAGTGGGACTTGTGAGCTGTGTATGCTGTGGTGGAAGAGCATTTGCTTGGGCTGTTTGCTTGCTTGTTTGTTTTAGGAATTCTTAACTGTTTAACCTCTTGAAATAAAATAATCTCTACTGATGGCTTATGCTGTGACATCAGAACTCTGTAACCAAGTGCCGCAGAGACTTCTGGTTTTTTCCAACTTGCTGTGACAATCATCTGAACGTTGTTAGGAACTAACACGGATCTCTGCAGACGTTTCCAGGCTTAGTTGCTTAGTTTCTCACAGATCGCCATGAGGAGCATCACCGTGTTCATGTAGCTGGATTGTGTTTTGTAAAGAAATATTTCACTTGTGCAGGGGTCTGGGCTTGGATGTGGTAGAGATGCTTATATTTTTATTTGTCTTTTGCTAATAATGTCTCAGGAGGTGCATCTTCAGCCAGCGTCTTGTGTGAACTTTCAAAGAAATCATCCTTCTGTGCTTTGAATATCTCCCTATTACCATGGCAAATAATTCATGCTGCTAATTAAGACACTGCACAGAAACATGGGCAGGGAAGGAATACAGCCATCTTATGCTCACAATTTATTTGTCTTATAAATTTATAGACCAGTTACTGCTAAGGTAGCTCACAGTTTACAAATGAAAATGTATGACCTTCTGATTCATGGTTTCTTGTCTACTGAAGGTGGAAGGGAAGAGAGACATATTTCAGAGCCGCGTTTTGTCTGGTGCATGTGGAGATGCACTGTCAGGAGCAGCATTGTGCCCTGAACTAGATTTGTGTTCCACTAGAGAGAAATGCATTCAGAGAGACCCTTCTGTTGAGTGCCGAGGGCCTGAAGCCAGGAGGGCCGTGAGTTCCCCAAATGACTGATGGCCGGCAGTTCCGTGCTCAGTGGAGTTTCTTGCGCAGGGGACGCTTCTGTAACCGAAATGAACGGGAAGCCGTTGCAGAATCTGGGAAGTGGGTAGTAAATCCAGCAGACTGTTTTGGTGTCAGTTACAGTTCAGAGAGAAATTGGAGAACTAATTAAGGTATGTGCTAAACACCAGGGAAATACCAACACTGAAGCAAACTGATGGTAGTGTCTTTGTTGTCCACATGCAATAGTGGAGACTCCAAAACTAATAATTCTGTGGTATGTTGTGACTGCGTATCCCAAGCCAGATGTGCTGCTTCTGCCTCTTCTCTTTTATGAATTAAATTTCATAAAGTCTGAATTTTGGTGGATGATTTGTATATTCTCTTTTGTCTTCAGAGAAAGTTGTTACTAAAGCTTCCCTAATACAAAAAGGTGAAAATCATCGGCCTTACCAGTGACATTGTGGTAGTTTGTACTGCACTGTGTCTGGAACTGGGCAGTGCTGCCATTACACACTTAGTGCAAAAAAATGAAATGCTTCATGTTAAAAGAGAATGTTTTTCTTGTCTACCTTCTTAATAAAATACCATGCTTTCCTTTGTGATTAGATATTTATCCTCCTTCGTTCCCAGGAGAGCAGACATTGTGGTTCATACTTTGTTTTGTGAAACAAGATTTCATATAGCTGACTACGCCTCTGGAATCTATGTCATTCTCCCCCTAAAAGGAACTGAAAGCAAATTGGCTTTCTAAAACATGAAAGAAGCCTAGAGCAAACTCTTTGTCATCACATTCCTGGTCAAATCCAGCATTTGCCTTCCACAGAGTTTCTAATATTTAGTAAGGTTTGTGGTTTCCCATGGGGCTGCTTGGGTGAACATAATAAGTGAGAGAGAAAAGAATGAAGACTTCATCTTGAGCTAAATTGAGTGAAAACTCTTGTGGATTCTGTGCATGTTTTGTAGGCAGTTTTCTAAAATCATATTAGTGTTAATCCCTGTTTCTTGCCTTCACAGGAGGCTGTGGTCAGAGAAAGAAAATAACACACAAAACTTACATTGATTTATTGAATTCTTACTCCTGTATGCTTCAGAAATGATAGTGTGATATTCACATCACCTTAGTTTTAACCTTCCAGCCTAGGACTGCGTAAACACCTGAAGTGAATGGAGAGAGCAGAGGCCCCTTGCAAACCTCTCTGTGCTGCCTGTGGGGAGCAGGTCTGGGAGGTGAAGTGTCCCGGCTGGAGGGACCCCAGGAGCCTCTGTGTGCATTCGCTGCAGCACCGTTTGAGTGACCGTCGCCAAGGGGTGTGCAGGGAGCGGAGCGCTCGGAGGGCAGGCAGGTGTTGCCTTGTGCCCGCTGAGGTTCCAGCAGGCCCGGGTTGCTGCCCCGGGGCTCGCACAAGCGCAGCCTCAGCACGTCCTGCAGCAGCAGCAGCAGCAGCAGCAGCAGCATCCTGCAGCAGCACCGCAGGCACGGCAGCCTCGCCTTGGGGGTGGGAGAGCCTGGCTCTGTGTGCGCTCAGGGCTTTTAGAACTGGATCGAGGTGGAAAATGGGCTTTCCAAGAGTTGCACTGTTACAGTGATTTCAGGAGAGATTAGAGGAAAGTGTTTGGATGAACCAGGGTTAAGTCTGGAGTAAAATAAAAAATTTGCTCTGAAGAAAAGTTCTCTTCATTTTTGCATCCAGAAATCATCTGTCACTGTTTAATTACATTTTCCCCCTCACATTAGGATGTTGGCCAACTTTGTTCATTCTACATAATTATTTGTCTTTTCTTGCATTTCAGATACTTTAATTAGAGCTCTCATATAATACAGGAAACAGGCAGGAAAAATGTCTGAAACTTTGTGCTGTTGTGATGTTTATTTTGTTGTTGTGTTTAATCCTGTATGACACAAGTTACCGTTGCTCATGCATAAAATCTTAACTTTAAATGTCTCCCCTATGCCAAACAGTAATGAAGTATTGTTTTAAAAAAGAGCTTTATATTAGCTACGTCCTCATGATACTTTACTTCTTATACTTTTATTTGAAAAAGTAGTTTTCAAATAAAATATTAAAGATTATTAAATTATATTTTTAAATTATTAGTTTTACTTTGTTCATCACTGTACATTCAAACCCAAATAATGTTGTAAAAGTGAAAGAGCATGCTGATATTATTATGGACTCAAAATAGCATATTGAGCTATTCAAAAAAGCAAAGTGACAAACTCACTGTGAATTGTGTCTAAATTTAGTAGGTGGCTTGAACTAACAATCACCCAAAAATTCTAATCTTTGAGTCAGCTTCGTCATCTTGCTACTACATTTTCCTGACTTTAACTTTTGTTGGACTTGAGTTTATGCTCTTCTAGTTCTGATGCGAGTTCTTTTGCCTGAAGGGTGCTCTGGAATTAAGAGTGTTCCAAGGGTGAACTCAGTTATTTTTAGGAAGCTTAAACATCTGGATGTTCACTACAAAATCTTTTCCGGGAAGGCAATTTTTTTCTGAGCAAGAAATAGCAGAAATAGAAGTGCAGCCCAGCAATGTGCCATCTCTGCCTTCCCAGGGCATGGTGGTATTTGCAGACTGGTCTGTTGCTTAAGGTACCTCTGGGGATTACAGAAGGATATTGGGAGGATTTAGCTCTGTTGTATTTTTGTAGGTGGCTTTGAGACTTCAAATCCAGAACAGGGACAAAACTGAGCAGAGGAATGGTTATGGGGAACATAAGGAATACATTTCAAATGTTTTTAAGACTCCAGGTATTTGCATTCTAGCTGGGGGTAAAAAAGAAAAGGAGATTCTTGACTGAGATTGGTTGATTGGGAAAAGATCTTCTCTGTCACTGTTAAAAGTGTTTTCTGGATTCAGAAGATAAAAAAAATGTTATGGGTACAATACAGGATTTGGGATGGAAAACTTAACATTGTATGTAACAGTTCTAAGGCATTCCCATATACTTTGTGTGTGTATGGGGAAAAAACCCCAGTAAAGGTGTGAACTTAAGTGAATTAAATGTGTTTAACTTAAATAACTTCATAGAGAGGCAGACTTCGGGTTTATGAGCTCTCTTACACCCTCGATTATACAGAATACAGCTTTTGAACTGTATCTTGACTGCCTCACTGGATCCTTGAATGGCTTGATTAAAAGCCTTATGCAAATACACTAATGTATTATGAAAATCCAAATTTCAGCAATACTGATATGCTGAAATGTTGCATTTGCTGCTCAGGGGGATTTTCCCCCTCTGCAGTTTCCAGTGCTGCTTAGAGAACTGTGACATCCCGTTTTCATTTTCTTAATACATTTTGAGTATCTTTAGCTCTATACATTGTTTTTTCCATAAGCAGGAGAACTTCAGCTTTTCAAATGTTAGTTCTTTACTACCAGTTTTCTAATATTGTTGGTATAATTGTAATTATACTTCTGGTGAGAGGCAATTTTTGTAACTAACTGATGTGTGGGTGTTTTATGTACCCCTTGAGGATATCAAAACCTCTTGTATTTATGTACTGCAAGGCTTCTGCCTCTCCAGCTGTGTGTTTGCTGGCGTGATAAGAGATGGCTCCTCCCCACAGACAGAGTTTTGTTTCACTTGTTTGCATGGGGGTGGCAGGAGGCTGTTGCTGAGTTGAAAAGACTGTTCTGCTTACTTGAAAGGCTTAAATCTGGTCACTCACTTTGATTTGTATTTTGTTATTTACTACATACATTACATGAAAATGTGAATTGAAACAGATGGTGAAGGATCAGCATTTAGGCTTCCAGCATGTAAAATTTCCTGGAAAGCCGAGTCCTCCCTCTGCTGTGGCCTCAGCAGCCTGTCTTCAAAACCACCTCGTGTTTGCTTTAGGGTAGCTCCTGGATGCTGGGCATACACTGAGTGGTGCTGAGCCTGCTGCTGCCTGGACGTGCCTGTGGAGCCCACCAGGCCTCTGCTCTTCCTAAAAGCATTGAGTTATTAATTGCCTAATCCTTAGGGAAGCTACTTTGTCATTGTAAAAATTAGAGACTCTTGTTTAAGTGGGCTTCAGGATTCATACAGTGGTGTCTATTTGGACTTCTCAAGGTGGTTCTGTTGAAGATGGAAAGAGTAGAATTTAACCTGCCTTGCATTTTTGTGTTTTCCTTCCTATCCGTGTGGCTGGAGTTGTCAGGATTTTCAGCAGCACCTGAAAAATCGGATGTGGCTGCTCCTGGCAGGGCTGGCCTGGCTTTCTGTCTGCGTTGGAGTTGTAGTGGTGGAGATCTAATCTGACTCTGCTGTAGCATTTAATGAATACTGAAGTAAAAGCTTCTCTTTAGAAGTGGATCTCTGCTCTGCTGTGCTGAAGGTTGTCTGGCCCACAACACCCATTAAATGAGTACAGCTTGAATTAATGAAATAAAAGGAATGTTACACTGAGGGGGGATGGGAACAGACCTGAACAGCCTGGGTCCTTTTGCCCTGGTGTGCCAGTTGCACATTTAGGACAACTAATGCAAATTAGTGGGTGAACTGAAGTAGAGGAGAAACCACTTTCCTGTGTAATGTTATCTGTATGCCTTTACCTAGAAATTTGCTTTTAAAAAGGCCAACATTTTGTCCAGTAAAAATAATCTTTCAGTTTTGTTTGGGATTTCTAGTAGCTTTTGAACCTGGTTAGCCCTGGCCTTGCAGAAATGTTACAGACTCACAGTCACTGTTGTCTGATGCTGGATTTGTAGAAATAGAATAGTACAAAGTGAAACAACAATTTCTTCCTGATATAAGTAGTTGAATTCTCAAGTGACTGTGATTTCATGCCGGTCAAATATAAATTTCACTTGGTCTTTTACGTGAAGCCTCATATACCTCAGTTTGTCCAAAAGGTTTATGTGATGCAATATTGAAGACACGACAGCTGCTGTTAAAAAAATTTGCTGTTAATAAAGGTTTCAACATTCAGAGACTCAGCTCACCGTGTGAGGTGCCTCTAATAATCTGTCTGCACATTATCATTTCATTAAACCTCAACTGTTTGGAATAAGTGAGTACGAAAGAGCAGTAGGACGTGTTCTCCTTCTTTTTCTTGTTTCTCGGGAATAAAATAAAGCTTAGTGGATAATACATTTGGAACCAGTCCATTTGGGTTGTGTGTTCCTTGGGTTTAGGTTCCCCCCAATAGCACAATGCATTAAAATGAAAGAACTGCCACCTCTTGTGGTGTTGGTGGTTTTTGTGGACTGTGGAGATTTTAATCAGAAAATGAAATTGGATTTGAGAGGGAAAAAATTGTTCAACTGGATCAGTTTATTTGGTGTTGGGAAAGAGTGTGAATTCCCCTATTGTCAATAACACAATTTTAGGTCATTTTTCTCTCATAGTTCCCCCATGTGGTGTTTCCTTTTGCCTGTGAGCCAGCTTCTCCCCTTACTGTGTATTTTTCTAGGCTAAATAAACTCAGTTCTTATCTCTCCTAGTCATCTTTGAAACTCTTCTCTGCACTCATCCCAGGGACAGGCTCCACTCTCCTTCCTGTGACTGAGTGCTTTTAAACAGGATGATCAAAAGGAAGAGAAATGAAGAGAGCACTTCAGGAAAAAAAAAAAGTGTCTATCCAAAATACTGGTGTTAGTAGGCTCAGTGGTTTGGGGAAATCATAATGCTCATAATGTAAAACCTTAATTGACTTCTGTACTAAATCATATGCAGGTCTAACAAGTTAATTGCATTGGAGTCTGTTTATATGCATTTTAGTGCCATGCTAACTATTGAAGCTGGAGGTTTACTTCCAAGCTTTGTGCTGCCCTGAGTCACCAAGCCTTTGGCACAGGTGCCTTGGGAACAGGCTCCATTGGTTGGCTCTGTTTGTGTGTAGTGTGTCATTTTGGTGCTTTATGCTCAGGAATTTTCCTCCTCCAATAAATACCCATCTCTCGGATTTCCTTGTTTGGGTTTGCTTTCTGCACTCAGTAAAATAGCCTTTCCTTCCCATTGATTAAGAGACTTCGTGAAGCATGTCCTGTGCTTGTGGGTGTGAGTTGCATCAGAACAGAAAGAAAAACCCAGTTTTAAACTTAATTTCCCCCCTCTACTGCCTCAGTTGTAACTGAACTAATCATGGGAATCGTGGTGTGCTCAAATGCAGCTTTGTGCCTTCACTCTGGGTGGGATCCTTTCAGCAGTGAAAAGCTGCTGTTTGACACACTTGTAATGGAGATCCTGGAGATCCTTGAATATTTTTGCCTGTTTCAAGGAGTTTATTCTGCGTGGAGAAGTTGCCTTGCATTTGCTTTTCAATCAGCAAATTATGTTGCTGTTTGATTTTTTTATTTTAACATTCTGTTTCTGGTTTAATGAATAGCAGTGCATTATTCCTACAAATGAAGTACTGGAACAATGGAATATTATCATTACACTATTACAGGTATGGATTTTATTGAAAGCTTTTCTTTCTAACTACATGGAAGGTTTGGTTTTTTGGTTTTGTTGATTTTTGTTTCTTTTTAAACTCCTTGCTTTTCTATATAGCAAAGTAGAAGGGGTGTTTTTTTTCAGTGCTTCTGCTTCAATGAAGAAATTAAACATACCTTATATTTTCTGGATTCAACACTGGTAGTTCCTTGAATCACTTGAAGCTCATTTTCCCCCACCAGCACTTTTTTCTTGTATTTAAAGGAATAATGATGTGTAATTTTGTTTATATCAATATGCCTTTTGATCATATTTGTATGTTTGAAGAATAGATTGATTCAGTTTAGGTGTTTGACTTTGTGTATGTGCCAAAGTAATCTGACAGTATTGTAGAGCTTTTGGTCTAACACAGACATGAGAAGCTTTTTGTAGTTCTTGAGGTGAACAAGTATAGAGCTGAAGCCTCACTATCCCCTACTTTTCTAGGAAAAGTTATAGCCCAAGTGTCGTGGTTTTAAAGTACTCAAAAGTAAGGCTAGTCCAGTTTTATGAGCTTATTTTGGTGGTCTGGGAATATCTGGTAGAGAAGGTTTGGTTTAGGTTTTTTGTTTGTTCTATTTGAGATTTTTAATTTCTTTTAGTGAAAATGTAATTTATGGGGGAGGTGTGTGTAAGAGAGTGCTCCAAAACACAGATTGTCCTCTTTTATATGATTACAGTCTTGGTTAATTAGCTTTTCTGTTAAGTATAAAAAGACTTAGCTCTAAACATAGATGGGAACCTAAGGTGAAGATTTTGGGGCAGTTTTCTTCTTCTTCCTGGAGCTGATCAAATGCCATAAAGTGACAGTCAGCACTAAGCAGCCTCGTGTAACACAGAGCAATGCTGACAAGTGACTGAGGACTCCGGGTTGCTTATATGACTGAGGTATAAACTGATACCTGTATAACCTTTATATCCCAAAAGGGTCTTAGCCCTGAAGACTGCAGAAGGCTTTCCTGCACCAGAGGTAGCCACTGGTTTCCAAAGGGCTCTTCCTGAGAGCGGTGTTATTTGGATCATGATGAGTCTCTCTAGTGTAAAACTGTAGGCAGCTTGCACAGTGGTACTTTGTAGACTTAAATTACAGTAACCACACCCTTGATTTGCCTTTTTTTCTGATGTGAAAAGGGCTATTTTTTGAAAATTCATACAGTTGAAAGTGGTAATTTAGTTAAAAGAGCTGTTTCAGCAAGTCTTTGGAGTAGGCTCAGTGTTGGACTGACCTTTGCAGAGTTCACTGGTCTTCTGTTGGAATCTGAAAATTTACATCAAGAAATATACTTGTGGCTCTGGTGAGAGAGGATTGTGTGGAACAGATCTTGATTTGACCTGCTTTCTTCTCCCTCCTTCCAGTTGTCCTTTAGATTATTTGTGGAACGTGGAAACAGATTTCTGTGTGAGGAAAGTCTTCCTGTGTGGTCAGTTTGTTCTTGTGGCTGAGATGCAACCTTCTTGCTCATCAGATGTCTCATACATTGTATTTATGTACATTTTCATAATTACATATTTATGTCCTGTTCTGACATTGACTGATTGTAATTTTTTCCACAAAAACATTGTATTCATACTTTTGTTTGGCCTCAGTATGTTGTTCTGTGGTGGGACTGTGCAGCAAAGGGGTCTGCAGAACTGGGGGTTATAAAAGTGCAGGTGCAGGTTTTCAGTGGACTCTTCTGCATGCTGCAGCCATAGGGTTTACTGGGGAAAACAAACCTGAAGGGACTGAAACAGCACCAAACGGTGTACAATATTGTCATCTCTTGCAGCAACTGCAGTACTTGTGGTCTGTTTGGAAAATTAGCTTAATTAAAAGCAGTGCTGCTTTTGCGTAGAAGGTTAGTCACAGGAAAATAGGAAGGTTAGTTTTGTTTAATTTACATTAACTCATGCAAAGCTTGGATTACAGGTGTGTGTATTACAACGTGCTTAACCAGATCTCGGTGTAAGCTGCAACTGGGAGGATTTTAGTCCCTCCTTGTCCCTGGCCACATGGTGACTTCTTCTGTCCTTTTTGACACCTCCTGATGGTGCAGCTGCTGGCCTGGATGAAACCTCCCTGTGCAAAAATGGGGCTGAAGGGATGTTTCCACTTCTTTTTTCTTTTCCTGCCCATGGATAAAATAAAACTAACTAATTGTAATGGCAGGTGTTTGGAAAAGGAGGTTTTGTTGGCAGGGCTGTGTTAATGCTGCCGCAGTCAGAGGTGAGCTGACTGAAGGGGCATACAATTTACAGTGTAGCTGTTGGACTTACTTGCCTCAAGCTTTTTATTTTCAAACCAACATAGGCAGATCCTGTCATAAGCTGGAGTCCTTCAGTTTTAACGATCATGAAGGGATAAAAGTAATAATTGTTTCTAAAAATAAAGCCAGGGCTGTGCCTTGGCTCAGCAGTTTGCTGGGGCTGGTCTGTAGTAGCATGCCAGTATTCTGGAAGAAGTTGGCTGATCTGAAACAGCTCAATTAAAATAAACATGACACAATAAAATACAAATCTGAGGAAAACAGTCTGTGTTTTGATATCAAATGTGTTTTTCCACATACTCTTGGTAGTTTAACTCATTGAAATGATATGTCTTCTTCCATGGGGATCCCCTGTTGCAGACATGGATGTTTTGTTCACATTTTCCAAAAAAATGTTTGCAATCACAAATACTTGTGATACAGTTTCAAAATCTGCTTCTGGAGAGGATTCCTTGGCTGGTGGTGACACATATTTGGCAGTAAAAACATGTCCTGCTTTTCATGATTACTTGTTTTTTCTTTCTTTGAGAAAGAAAAGAAAGAAAGAGTGTTTCCAAAGTCTTTTTTCATTTATCTCAGTTAGAGCAAAACTCCCAACCCAAATCAACTGACCAACCCCTCCTCAACAGCACAATGAACCTCAGAAAAGTAATTTCTTTTGTGTGTGTGTAGATGAGAGGTGAAAATTATGTATCCATGCTCCCATTCGGCCTGAAATAAAAAAGGCAGTATTTTCTGGGACAGCAGTGTCAGAGGTAACCAACAGGGCTTTGGATATTCACTATATGTGATTCCCGTACAAGTTATTTTTCTCCATGAGCCCCTGATTGCAAAATTTGCTCCCAAATATCGTGGTTAATGTGGCTCCACTGGAGCAGTGGGGAGGTCAGGAGCTGAAAATCCCTGCGTTGGTTTGGAATAATGCTCCTCTAAACCAGTCAAGGATTCTTACCCTTCTGTGCAGGGACTGGAACTTGTGCTCCCATTGCCGTGAGGAAACGAGTGCTCCGAGCTGAACGTGAAACCCGGAGATCTTCCAGGGGCTGTAATTGTGAAACACTGTGAAACACGTAACTCTTTGTTGTGCTGGCAAACAGGGGGGTGGACCAAAAGAGTAGCCAGAGAAAATGCTTTTTTTTTTCAAGACTGATTCTCCTGATGCCTCATGGGGCTCACACTTCAATTTCACAGCAAAGTGAACTCAGAGGAGGGTTTGCTCTTTGTAAGTTAGTTGGGAGCTTAGAATTTGGTTTTGCAGGGAGAATTTTAGGAAAGCAGCTTTCTGGAAAGGGGAGAAAAGGGAATTGGTGTTTTATTGTATATGTAGAAATTATATATTGTATCGAGTAGTGTGAAAATGTTGTTCTGAGTCCCCTGCCTGATAAACAGCAGAATTGTTCTCTGGTTGCAATTTGAAATGCCTGCCTGAGCCCTAACTGAGTCTGTAGGAAAGTCTGGTTTTAGTGGGACATCTCAAATTACTCCTGTTTCTCTTTTGTTTTTTTCTCTTTTTTTGTTTCACTTTAGACTTGTTTTAAGTTTTTTCCTAACATGATCCATGTTTCCATAAGTTACTCAGACTTACCAGACCTACCTGCACATGACAATGAGGTGAAATTGTTCACTTACTTTACAAAACAAGCTATTCCTTTAACACAAGCAAAAGCCATAGCAATTTGCTTGTTTTTCCTGTGAATCACACTAAAGAATGGAATAGTGTTGAGATATGTTTACAGCTGTGGGCACCGTGACTTCACGCTTAAAATTATACCTTTAACTGTTACACTCAGATTTAACTTTGGTTTGGCAGCAAGCCTAATGGAGGCTCTTAAATATGTATATATCTTGCACAGTTGAAGGAGGCTTTTTAGTTATACCCTTGACCTGGAATCCGGTAAAGGAAAAAAGTAGTATTGGTTTTACCTATGGAGTGAGTCCACCCTCCAACCAAAATGAATATTTGTGCAATTAGCTGTAATTGATCTCCCTGTCCACGGCAGTGGTCTTCTTTCATGTGCCCCAGGCTCGTGCTCTGGAGTTGGGTTTGCTCATCTTAATAAGTCACTCTGCAATGGTGGCTCTCACGCGCCGGGTACCTTAGGAATGAACTGCAGGACATTGCCCTGGTCACTGAGTTACCTCGCACTTCTTGTGAGGAGTGAAAGAGTTAGCAGAGTGTTTTCACAATGTACAGGACAGGTAGATTCGGGGAAAGGTTTTCCCCGAGTGACACTCTTGTGATGAAAAGAAGACTCATGCGTGCGGTCATTGCAGCATTGGGATGCCGAGTGTTGTTTTCTATGTAGAGTTGATTGCCCCAAAAACCTGGGGTGGAGCAGGGAAAGCGCAAAATGCTTTTCAACTTACCTTGAATTTACCAACTAGTATTTCCTGACTTTGTTTTTTCTATTACTATAGAATCACTGATGTAGTAAACACACCAAAAAGTGGTTGAAATACATAAAACCCTTGGAGGAAGGGGAAGTGGGAACCTTGTCCATCCTTGAGTTTGACATTTAACACCAGATTTCCAGCAGAAATTGGTTGTTTAGGTTTCATTTGGTGGTTTTGTCATTTTCTTCTCTCTGTTTCCCTTTGGAAGAATTGACTGTCTGCTGTGGTGAGACCCTCACACTGAGTGTGTGCATTCAGTGAGTTCTGAAAATTAATGAAGAGTAATAGGGCAGGGAGGGAGATGCTTCATCATCACCATTCCGATGCTGCTGCCTGCATGTGAGGAGTTTTCTCTCAAAGAGAGTTGGGATGCGTGTTTGGGTGGGCATGGATTACACTCACCTTGAGAGCAGACAGTGGCCATTTGATAATCTGAGGGATATTTGAAGTGCAGGTGAAGAGTACCAGACTGAGTAAATAGTCATGGCTTTTAATGTGGGCTGAAGAGTGTGTCAAGTTTTGTGTGGTCACTTCTCCAGCAGCCACATCTTTCAGAAACCCAAATATGCAAGGAAATTCATGTATGGATCCATTCTACCCCAGATGTGACTGGTTATGACAAGCTCCTCATGAGTTTTGAAGGACCTTCTGTGTAGGAGAAAAATTGTGAACTAAAATTGTAGTCAGAAAGACTTATATGTTAAGAAAGTCTCCAGTGAGTGTTTTAAAACAACAGTTGAGGTAAACACCTGTCATGACTGATTGATTGCCTTTCCCCAGAGTAAGATCAGTGAATTAAATGGTCTCCTTACATTCCCATCAGGGTGAATTTTTGTGATTCTCTGACAGACATCTGCAGGTTGTAGATTTGGTCCCATTAAACAAAGCAAAAGCTCTTCTGTTTTAATCCATCCTTACTCCAGCCTATCTAGTATGCTCACCTTCCTTTTATGGTCGTTTTCTTTAATCTTGTAAACTCTTGGGTATTTTGATCACTGATAAAGGAAAATGTGTGATGAAATGCAATGTTCTCTCTTCATGTGAACTTTAGTGAGTTTATTTCATCTGCTGCACTCTCCATGTTGATGTGATTTATTTGTTGTTCTGTTGTTTGCATTCTTGTATGTATACAAGTAAATGCAGAGAAAGTTTGTCTTGCTGCTGTTAGAGCAGCTTTTGTGTGAGAATAATTCACGTCCAAGGCCTTTAGCATGCATTGCTATGGAAACTTCAGGGCACAGGCTTCCTGTTCCCTCCTCGGCAGAATTCCTCACAATCATGTCTCTTGTACCTGGAAGTCAGGGGAGTGATATTTGCTGCTGAAACATCGAGAGGTTAAATTTCTTTGATCATACAGTTAGTGGGCGTCTTGTGCAAACAGAAGGAGGTTTTCATTCTAATTACGTAAAAATTTCCCTGATGTCTTGGCAATAATTTGGGGATACTGAAGCCAATGATGCCACTGAACAGTCTTTCCTCTTGGATTTTATGGTCAGAAAGGGGCCAGATCAGGAATCTGAATCACCTGAGGGAGTTTCCCATTCATTGTTCATCATTCTTCAGGCAGACAGGTTCTCCAGTATAGTTTTGTGTGTGATTTTGCTGATGGTTACGCAGACATGGTATGAAGAAGAATGGGTGACTAGAAAAGAGAAGTTGCTTTTGTAGTGGCAGTGTTGGCTTGTGGTCCTTTCAACCTGGCCTGTGACCGTAGGTTGTGTCCAGGGTAATGCTCTGCACTGGGACACATTGGTTCCTAGTTCTGTCTTTCTCTGGGTCTTCATTGAACAAAGTGAGTTGCAGATACTGTTCAGCTTGGAGGGCAGAAAGAAAGCTCCAGGCATTGCCTGAGGGTGGTTCTGCTGGTTTGGAGGAATTGCCACGCAGAAACTGCTTATCTGAAACGTGAAAACCAGTGCCTGAATTGACTGAGTGACTCTCTTGAGTGGAAGTGCAGAAGCAAAAACAAAACCAGAGAAATTAAAAAGCAATTACATAATAGAAGAACAGTGGGCAGATGACAGAGACCCTGTAGGGTGAATATTCCCAAAGACAGGTGAGTATGTGGACCTGGGAGACAGGGGAAAAGAGCTTGACCTGCTTTGCTGATGCAGAGAAAAGAGGTTGGAAGTGTCTCTAATGTAACACTATTACTGTTGTGGCAACTTTCATTAGCTGGTTCCCATCTTCTCTAGCTGGGAATGAAGTGGGTCTCTGTTCCCTAGGGAATACAGAAGTTATTCATGTTTTCCCAGAAGAGGGGAGGGTGCTGCTTGGAACGCCAGCTGTAAGTGGCGTGGTGTGTTTTGCATGGTTACTGCTTGGAAGTGGTGGTGTGTCCCAAGGGCCGGGCATCCCTGGAATTGTTCTGTAGGTAAAGGCCTATGGAGCAGTCTGTGCCAGGCTGGAGAGCTCGCTGCTTGGATTGTTGTCCAGACAATGCCTTCACTGTATGGCTGTAGGGCACACACGGAGTATGTGACAGAACAGTGCTGGCTGTGTCTCTGCCCTGGCAGGCCTTCGCAGGCTCTGTGCTCCCCGCACTGGCCCATGAAGCTGCCAGAAATAGATTCCTGATGGCAGAGGATTTGTGAAAATTGATCTCTGTCGTGTAAAGAGGCAGGTTCGGAGTGAGATCTTACCTGGAGGAAGTGTTTGGGAAGTCATCTCTCAGTGGCTGGCTGAGAAAAGGGACTTAAGGCACCACAACACTTGGTTTTATAAAGTACTTGGATCTAATAATTAGTTATTCATTACTTGAGTAAGTAAGAATCTGATTGCCTGATTAAATAACTTCTAAACCAACTTCCTTACATGGATGTTGAATTTCAGGCGTGGTAGCATAAGAATGCTAAAAAATGTACTTCCCTGGGAAAACCAATGTTGTCTTTGTATCTTGAGCAGTGCCCTGCACACACACACTGGAGTTCAGGAGTGGGCTGGTAGTTGTTGTTGTTGTAACGTGGCACACACACGACCTGCCTGCAGTCAGCCTTCAAAGGAGCCTTTAGCATGGCCCTACCCAGTATTAATTTTCAGGCTGACAATGAAGAATAAGGATCTTTTCTTTGTGGACTGCCATGTAGTAAGTACTAAGAATTGCATCTAAAATCAGTATTTAAGTCAAAGGACAACTATGCACAGGATTGCTCCAGGCGTTTTTTGTGCATAAGTTTCCATTGCTTGTTCCAAGATTAAACGGTTTTACAGAAATACCTTGTTAGAAGAAAGCTGATTTCCTTTTTATATGTGCAGAGGAAGGCTGGTGAAATGTGGCTGCACAAAGTCTACTGCAACTTCTGAAAAACATCAGTACTGTGGGTTTTTGTTCTGGTTTTGGCTGATCCCATTAGAGAAGAACGTGGCCTTGATGCCGTGTTTGGCTGTGAGAGTGTGTGAACTTGCATACTTGAAATATGCCTGTAGGAGAACCCTGTTATATGCATAGGGACTCTCTTGGACTCGTAGAGGGTCATTTAAATTTCAGTTAAAATTACTAATAGGTTTGCAGGTCACTGTAATTTTGAACAATATTTTAAACTTGGAAGTAATCTTGCTTTTTGATTCCTTCATGTGATAGTCATTTGCTTATTACTTCAGCCTAGATTAATGTGTTAGGAAGTGGGGTTTTTTGATCAAGGATTTTGAGTATCTTAATGAACTGTCCATCCAGTCAGTGGTTGGATTTTAGGAAGCAGTTCTGGTTGCAGGTTTTGTGCAATACCTTATATAATGTAGGGAAAGTAGATGTTAAAAAGATGCAGGAGTTTATTACAATGAGCTTCACTTCCACATTGTAAAATTATTCCTGGTTTGTTTGTGCGTTCTGTGTGTTGGAAACTTTGGCTGGAATCTGGACATGCCCGAGCTGCTCGCTTGGTTCAGCCTGTCATACAGTGTGTGTTTTGCCTTGTTCTTTTTCCAGCTGCCTCAGGAAGAAGGAAAGTGTGACTGTATCTCCCTGGCCCTGTTTGCTGGAATATCAGCGAATATGAATTTTCCCAGCCCATAACTGGGATAGCAGCACTGAGTTTTTAGGATGTCCTGCTGTAAGATCTCAGTGGGAAGAAGTTGGGAAGCATCACCTGTCTGTGATAAGTTTTTAATGACACCATTGCACCTCCCTTGTGCAGGATGGAAAGGCTGTAATTCTCGTTTCCCCTTGCACAGAATGCTGCTCACCACTGCAGCCTGTAAGCGGGTTGTGGGGCCTTAGAGCAGTATTGAAAACGGGTTTCCACTTATTCAGTTTCTCTCATTGTACCAAAGGGCCCTCACTCTCTAATGCAAAACTTCCTGGATTGTGCACAGGGCTGATCTGTGTATCTGATATGTTTTAGCTGGTTTATGTATCTTTTTAACATTTACAGCCCTGTTTTGACTAATGTTTAGTAATTACGGTTATTCTAGACTCCAAAGCTGTCACTGGATGATGAATTACATGGAAAACATTGTTCATCTCAAAAGTATTTGCCAGTTTGTGAAGATACAATTTTATGAACATCAGTTAATGGAGTTCAGTGCATAACTCTGGACATGTTTGATACCAGTTGAAATTCCACTCAGTCTTTTTCTCGTAAATGTGGAGTTTCTGAATATTCTTTTCATAGTGGAGTTCCACTGCAGTCCAAACAGAATACAGAGCTTCCCTTTGCACGAGGTTGGGTGAGGGACATAAAACTAGTGTGATTATCCTTAAGCTGTTCCTTCTTGGTGTGAGCTTAGCTGTAACCACTGGATAAAAATAATAGCTATGAACTATATTGTGTAGCACCTGGATGTTATATATACACTGGTGATAAGGGCTGAGTTACACGCTACATGTATTTGCAATTCAGTATCTTGGTCTTCCAGGACCCTTTTAAGACTTCTCTTCCACAGCCTGGAAACTGAAGGTCAAACATGACCAAAAAAATTAAAGATTAAGATTCTTTATGTGTTGGCCAACATTATGAGCAAATAAGATCACTGGTTTTCACTTTTAGTGTGGGGTTATGTTGAAGTTAGTTATGGTAATTAGTCAAAGTAGTTTCTAATTTCTTAAAACTTATTCCACGAGTATATGATTTCATCTAAAAGAGGCAGTCTGTTTGTCAGTGCTGTTTAATGTTGAATTTCTGTAACAGAAGATTCACATTTGTGTTTATATATTAAAAGAAAGTATTTTAAACTGTGTGTCTAGAGGTTTGGTAATTTTCTCTAAATTGCTTCTAAATTGGGAATAACCTGAGAGATTCTGTAACTGTCTTGTGTCTTAATTTTTTATTTGCTCAGTGATACTTAATTTGGAATAATCATGTAATTCAATTATCTTTGTTCCATATCCATAGTCTTGTTGAAATTAGGCTTTCTGATTGGTTTTCAGAACTGTTTAGTTATCTCTTTTGTAGGATAAGACTAATGCAGTTGCCATTGGGTGTTGTCCTTGTTCTTTTCCAGTACTTCAGCCCAAGTTGTGGATAACCTGTTGGGAGCTGTAGAGGGGCTCCCAGGGCTTTTCCCAGCATGGTGACCCTCTGCTACATTAATATTCCTGTTTCCATGCTTTAACCACAGTGTGTTATATCAGGAGGTCAATCCAGATAAAGCTGGGCTTTAAGCCACCTACTGAAATGGCCCTCAGTAATCCCATATCAAGAGGTCTGCAAAATGCAATAGAAAAGGAATTGTGTGTGGTTTAACAAATGCATATTGCGAGGTTTGGGCTTGGGCTTTTGGGGGCTGCTTCTGTTTGATTTTTTCTCCCCACCTCAGTGAGCCTCCACTGCCACATTCCTACTTAACCACTGTCAGCTGAGGTGGAAGAAGGCTTGTGGAAAACAGGTGACTGTCCTTGACATGCAGAGTTGCAGTAGTTGTAATTGTAGCAATTTTAATGAGTTTGAGGGGAAAAAATGTCGATCCAGTGAGCTCAGAATAAATTACCACAAGGCTTTTGAGTTGCCCTTTTGTGGTCGGACAGGTTTTGTGTGCTGTTGTCTTGAATATAATGAGTTAATGTACAAGGTACAGCTTTCATGTTCCCAGATGAAACAAGAACTTCAGAGGGAGCTGCCGTAAAGTTTTGTCATCCAGTTCTCTATTTGTATTATAATAAGAAAAAGAATTAGCAAATGGCACTGGAGAAACGGACACTCATGATGACATATTGCCTTCTTTTTCTTAATTCCAGGGCATATTCCCTTGTGGATTCCAGTCAAGTGTCTACCTTCCTGATTTCTATTCTTCTCATAGTCTACGGCAGTTTCAGGTAAGGTTTTTCCTTAAAGTTCTGCAGAATTTTTATTTTTCAAATAAAAATACTGCACGTGACCAAATACAGTTTATGCCTTTTGTTTCATTGTATCTTTGCCACACTGCTGGCTGTGATATAAATGAAATTGTTTTGCTTCTGAAAAGGAAATGGAAAAGGAAGAAATAGTAGTGAGCTGGGGTGTCTGAGAAATGCAATTGTATGTCACGGTACAAACATGAGATAACTGAAAAGTCAGTCCTGGAAGACAGCTCTGTAAAATTGTATTTTAGAGGTATAAAAGGATTGCTGAGAGAGATAGAAGGTAATGGTATCGATAGCAGGATTTTATCTGTGGTTCCGTGTTGGCTGATGGAGCGTGTCCTTGTGTGGCTGCAAAAAAGTCCCGTAGCACAGAGGTCCCCAGGTCCCACTGCTGTTTGCTCCTGTGTGGGTAACAGCTGAACAGGGCAGTGGGGAAACACTCCCCGCAGAGCATCTGAGAACTGCTGCAGGATGAGTTTGAATCTTCAAAAATCAAGTTTGCCTCGTTTTAGGAGACTTGAATATAGTTTAGAGAAAACACAAGTCTGAAGTCCCTTCAGACTTGCGTGTTGTGTTTTACAGTTTGTTTTGCTGTAGTGGCACCTGAGGAGGGAGGATCATGCTGACATATTAAAAAAAATAATCACAACATAAAAGTATCATTTTTCAAAAAATTGATACAGCATGTTTTTCTTTCTGCTCCTTGAGGAGCATTGCTTCATTTCACAAGTCAGTGATAAAAGGCCACACACTTGCTGCAGAGTCTCTAGACTGCTGTGAGTACTCCTGAGACAGATGAGGGCTGTGGTCATGCACATGATGTAAGATGCAGCTGTCAGGATAAGAGGTTTTATATCACCATCATAAGTTAATAAAGTCATATAATGAAAGAGCCAATTTTTTGCAAGAGCTGTCTCTTGTTGATAGCAAGCATTAGGTAACAGCACTGCTGGTGGGATTAAAATAGAAGGCTCTAGGAAAACAAAATCTAGAGGTGAACAGAGTAAAAAAGTGATAAAAGGTTTTGTTTAGTTTTCCTTCAAGTTTTGAGACAGATTAGCATGTAGTTGTGGGACTAATTAAATTTTTAATTATCAGAATTTATACAGTTGTGTAAGAAGGAACTCTGCGTCTGGCTGCAAGAAGCCATAGCATTTATTAAAATTCAATTATGAGAACATAATGCAATATAAAACAGAAGGAGTGCTTGAACTTAAATTGCTTGTCCTTCCTGGAGCTCCTTGCTCTTAAAAAATTTTCCCCTACTCTTTGCCATCCTGTTTGTATCTTTTACCATCTTGTCCTATGCTTTACATTTAAAATACTCACATAGCAAGGACTGTGAACATCAGAGCAGTCCAGCTCATTGGGTAAAGTAGTGTAGTGGTGATGGATACAAATCCCATGAGGAAATGTCCTGTTCTAGTCCACTTCTCTGCACGTATCCTGAAAACCCCAAGATGCAGCCTGTCATAAACCAAGATGGAGTCCTGTGTATTTGAAATTACGTTCCTAATTAATTGCTTGTATCAGTTTCTTTAGCAGTTGTCTGAGCTAAAACCCACAGTTATGATGGAGACTTGGACAAGCTCCGATTCTCAGTCAGTGAGCAAGGTCAAAAGCAGTTTTTTACAGAAAATTCTACAGTGGTGCTAACAAAAAGGTCTAAGGTACAATTAAGTTATTTAAGAAATTAAAGAGTGGTAGGAAGTTACAAAATTATATTCAATTGGAAGTTCCTAAAGAAGTAAAATAAAAACTTCTGGTGAAGAAGGTGGATTTTCTTAGGAAAGGGTCTTTCTAGAAACATGAAAGTTACAGCTTAGTGTGCTTGTTCTGGTGTGACAGCAGGGATGTCTTCATCTAGACTTGAGTGCTTTGTCTTCAACAGAGCTGTGACAAGACAAAAAGAATATAGCACTCCTTAGTTAACCTTCGTGTTGCAGAAGGTGGGTCTGGTTTCTGATTTTCAGTTGGAAAGAAGCAGGTAGAGTTATTGTGGTATGGCTGGCAAGTGACTGAAACAGAAGTGCAGTAAGAGGATCAGAAAGAATTGGGTGGGTGAGTCATTAGGATAAAGTCCATGTGCGTGGTGGATCTAAATCTGATGCAGGAAGTTTCGGGGCAATGAAGCAAAGCCTTGGTCCAGTGTCCTAATTCACAGAAACAGCATTTGTGCAAAACCAAACCAAACCAAAACCTCCCAAGCTCTCAATATACTGAGAAGAATGTCTAGTAAAGGCCACAGCTAGAGTGAAGTGCAGTTCAGAGAGAGCTGAGTTCCCTTCTCTTACTGTGGATGAACGAGCATGTCCTTCCAACATTTGTGCCGGGTCAGGAGTTTTTGCTTCCAGCCCTTTGGAACGTCTCTCCCATGTACACTCTGACTGTCTCTCAGTCCTTGAACTTGACATACTTTTATTACTGACTGCCAAAGGGGCAAGTCTAATCCTTTAAACCCTTACAAGCTGTAAACTGGGGCATGCAAGTATATGTGTTAGTTATGGATTTTTGAAGCTGTGAGCTCAGGTTGAAACAGGTTGTTTCCTAGGGCAGAACAGCCACCTATTCTTGTCCAAATGCTTCTCTGGGACTTAAATGTTGGGGTTACTTTGCAGGCAGGTAACAGCTAAATCTTTTTCTATCCTATCACCTACCCAGACATGGTCTCTCAGCTTATGTAAAGCCAGATTTAACCCAGAATGTACCTGTTCAGGTATCTGCTTTTAATCCAAACCAGAGAATGGGATGAAACTGGGGTCTTCTGTCTCCAGACTTCGGGTATCCAAGGCATTTGTAAATAGAAAGTATCTCATATGATGAGCTTATGGTGTCCATGTGAACATGGTTGGATTTCCAGCTTGGCACTGTTGTAGTCCCAGGGCTGTCAGATGGTGACTGTCCTCACAAGCAGGGCAAGAAGGAACTTGTCGGTGTGTTGTATCTGCAGGCACCTCTGTAGATACATCCTTGCTTTTCCCTTGCCTCCATTGCTCCATAAGAGCATCTCCTGCGGGTTTCCCGGAGGCACCACTGCAGTGGAAGTGATCCATAGCTGAATCTGAACTTTGATGATGGTGACGTGCCAGCAGCTTACTCATTGCTTTGGCCTCAGCGTGACCCTCCGGAGCTGTCCCTGCGGGAGGGACTCCTGCCTGCTTTGAAACACTGCACTAGAAATCCTCCCAGCTCCAGCAGGGAGGGCCCACGGAAGGAACCACGGAGCAGTTGAGTGCCCCGTGGGAGGTGCTGGCTCAATATTCCCTTTGGAAGCCCAGGAGAAACTTGAACAAAACAGCAAATGTTTACCAACTTGCCATTTCTCTACAGTCCAGTAGTTTGGAGAATATCTTTTTACAGTATTATTTTTAGCTTTCTTGGAGGGTGTTTTAGTGATCACTTCTCAATTTTTTTTTATTATGTTAATGATAATTTGTAGCAGAGGGAAGAGCCAAATCATAAAACAGTTGGAGATTATTCAGGAGTTGGCTTGGATCAGCAGCTGTGTTGCTAAGTGAAAGTAATTTCCTGATTTATGCTTACTTTTGAGGCAGGGATGTTTATAGGTAATAATAATTGCTGACACTATTGCCATGAAAGGAGAGGGGCTGAGGTTGTTTATGAGTAGTAGATCTAAGAGTTTTGATTTCCAGTTTTCTCTGCTGATAGCAATCCCTTAAATTATGAGTTGCCTGGTGCCACTGGGAGAATGATGGTGTGAAGTTCTTGCTAAACTGTGCTCATTCAGAGGGGAATGAAACACTGCTCTGAGAAAAGAATTATCTTGTTTGCCTGAGTCTTGGATCAAGTCCTGGAGGGCTGTCAGCCTCCTCCCAGATTTTTGTAGCTTGAGAGGAAAATTACGAAGCTACAATGGATAATGGGGAAAAAGGGAGTGTGAATGAGGGATGGAGGCACTCCAGAGAAGAGGCAGAGAGCAGGGAGATCTTTAGAGGAGCAATCTAAGAACAACAGACTAATTTGTTAGAATGTTAGTGTTCTCCGTTGCCCGTTTGTATGTTTGATAACTCTCTGGTTGATGATCCATCATCTGTGTGCAAGTGCTGCATGTCTGAGGTGGAAGCTTCCTCATACTTAGCCTGAGCCCAAAAGCTGCTTCAGCCTCATGTCACTGTTGGGGAGCACTTGCTTAACGGAAGCAAAGGAAACAAACCAGTTCGATACGGGAAGAGCCCTTTTCTTGGGTTTGTTTTGTGTAGTGAAACTGCTCAGCCCCTCTGCCTTTAACACGCCCCACTGTCCTGGTCCCACGGACCTGGCTGTTCTGGTTCTGGCACTGCAGCACAGACCTGCTCACCCGTGCATTGCAGTAGGGAACTAGTGCACTGAAATGAAATAACTGACACCTCTAGAACTGTTTAGAAGATCGTGGTGTGTTTATTACTGGTCTGATAAATTAATAGAATTTTGTTTACTTTGCATAGCACAGTTACAGCTAAACTTGAAAAGGAGTTAATGCCTGTTGACCTGGAAGTTTTATTGAAATACTTGGATGCTGCTGCAGACATAAGACAGGAACTGTACAGTGGGAGCTCTGCAGTGCTTCTGGTGCTTCTCTGTAGCTCATTTGAATAAATAAATATGCAGCTAAATCATGGATAACATACATGCATCAGCATGGGAAACTGTCATGGTGAACTCGATTGCTGGTATTTGTATTAAAAAGCACACAGAATTTAATGATAGAAAGTATTGCTGGTCAAAACAGTCCTGAAGTGAAATTCCCCCATTTCAGTAAGTCATGCCGAATCTGTTAGAGTATAATTTTCAAGTTGCATCAAAGTGAAGGACTGTGGCAAAAGGAGTAGAATACTGTGTTATTTTGGAACTTTTTAGACGTGTGTTTATCAAAATGAAAAGATGACTCAATAACAGCTGAGCTGGGTATGCAGGGGAGTGTTGTCAGCTCCCGTGGGTTAATTAAATTATGTCAATTTGTGCTATTTATTCAGAGCTTCCTCTAGTCATCTGTTCTGGATGTATGTAAAATCTAGGCTTTGCTGAAGTTTTTTCAATGAAGACCTTACATTCAGCAGACAATTACTTATAAGCTAGTTGGGATCATCTTTCATAATACTGTTTAGAGGGAGGAAATAATATTGTCTTAAAAATGAAGCCAATAGTTAAATTCCAATGGAAAGGAACAAAATTGAAAGAGTTCAAATTCACAAGAGAATTGAAACATTTATTGTGCTTCCATCAGGTTCCATACTTCCCAGAAATGCAGGTAACAACAAAGCACACAAAGGTATTTAACACTCCCAGTGCAGACACTGGTGACTGGTCTCGCTGTTGGAACCTGTGATTTGGTGCCTTATCTGTAAATAAGCATTTTATTTATTTTAATTTCCCGGGATGTTTGGTGCTGTTTCTAATAACCAGTTTTGCAGGGCTTGTTCAGGGAGAAGGTGCTGTGGCAGGATGAGAATGAGACCCATGGGAAGGAGCCCAAAGAGGAGTTTGGAACCTCTGTGTGACTTTGCTTTGCTCCCTGCAGGTCTCTGAACATGGACTTTGAGAATCAAGACAAAGAGAAAGACAACAGCAGCGCCGCTGGGTCCTTCAATGGCAACAGCACCAATAACAGTAAGGGTCAGCTTTCCTCCTCCTCTTCCTTCCCTCCCTTCAGTGTCCTCTCCCTGTGCTCCGGCTGCTGCCGTGCAGATTCCCCCAATCCCAGGGAACGGTTGGGCCTGGGCACTTCCCACCTTGGTGTGTCCTCACACTGCTCTCCGCATCTGGTCTGTGCCTGTGGAACCTGCGTTTGGACCATCAGCACTGCCAGAATGCTTAAAAGTTCCATGTGCAAAATTTGTCATGTTCTGTTGGAAATGAAAACAGCTTTACTTTAAAAAAGCCACCTGACAGTGAGGAGAAGGGAGTGCAGTTTTTCCTGTCTGAGGTTCATCGCTGTGACATGTTGGCCCGTCTGGGGGCAGGGACAGACCGTGGGGTGCACTGACAAGCTCCTGAGGGTGATTCAGCTTTATCAGTAGAGAAATTGAAGCAGAGAGTACACAGGGCTTGGGGCAACTCATTTGTAATGGACAGCAAAGTACGTGTCTGCACAGTGTCTGTTCAGAGTGGGGATTAACGTGTCAGCTCCTGCGTGGTGACTGTCCCCTCTGTGGTCTATAAATAGAGTCCAGGCAGCTTGGCCATATGTGAGTGGACAGTTAGAGTGGAACACAAGGTGCACAATGTACTGTAAATGCACACCTGAGTTTGTCTTAAAACAATTTATGTGGCCATATTCTGAGAATAGGCTCTAGAATGAAATATTTCCCCAAGTATAGAAGACAGGAATGAGATAAGTGAGAGGCCCTGTGCATGAAACCCTGAATGCCAAGCTTGTTTGTTTAAAGTAAGAAATATAGCTTTAAAATTATAAATTAAATGGCATATTTGATATGTGTCTCTTGCTTTTTTTTTTTGCCTTTTTTAAAATAGACTCTTGGAATTTACATAGTTGTCAGACACTGCTTCTGTTGGCAGCACAGAGCAAAGAGGTTGCTGTGCTTGGTGATTCAGCAATGAACAGTTGAGGCTTCTGGCATCTGGGCAGTAAGAGAAGACAGTCTGGGCCTGGGGAATAAGCACATTAAAGGGATTAGCTGTCAAAATGATCAGAAGTAAAACGAAGAGCCCTGACATTCAATGCTGCAGGCACTAATTCCCAGATGCCGAGGTGGTGTGTAGTGTGTCGTTTCTGGGGGTTTGTTTTGGTCGGCTCTTCCCTTGGGAAGTTGAAGGGCATGTGAATAAATGTGCTTGCTGAGAGCAGGAGAACTAGATCTAAGTCACAGATTAGAATTTCTGTGTCTTCACACTGTCAGCAGTGGGCTCTCTGTATTGCACTGTGCCTTTATGGACCAGAGCTCAGCAAAACAGAAATCCCAAGGGACAGAGTTCTTCTGCTTTTTATTTTTAAATTTGTTGTGCTACTTATGTTTAAGAATAATAGATTGTGATGTGAACTAAAAAATATGCGTACAGTGAAGGTGTCATGACTTCCATGCTCATTGTTTAGCTGTGAAAATGGTTGGATATTTATGGCAGATAACTTGTTGTGAGTGTGTTTTATGCGAGTTTGAGGTTCTTCAGCATAATCAGACACCTCAGTAACTGAGTTGTGCAGGTTTTGAAAACTGCCTGTTATTGCCAGGCTGGATGTTACCTGGTGATTGCAGCCTGTGATGCAGTTTAAGTGCTTGGTGGCCTTCACCCCAGTGGCATTTGAAGCTGTGGCACCCTTTGCATGAGCTGGGTCAGCCTAACACTGGTCAGGCTCTTCATCTCATGCTGAGGGTTAAATAAACCTTTCTGTGCTCTGTCCAACACGTCTGTGTGTCTCAGTGTAAAGTGAAGCAAACGTGTCACTGCTGTATCCTAATCACTAAGTAATGGGACTTTTCATAACTTGTTACTCATTCTGTCAGTGACACAGGTAACAATTCCTACATTTTCTTTGAACTTCAAGTTCTTGGGTTCTGCTGTGGCCATGCACACCCAGCTGGGGTGTTTCTGCACAGACACCTGTGCCTGGTGATGATGGAGCTCGAGGGTCTGGGAGTAGAACAGAATGTGTTAGAGAGCCCTCCCTTGTGCAGGTGAGGGACAGCTGTGAGGTGTGTGTGTGGTGAGAACAGCCCCAGTTAATGTCCCTTCTCTCTCCTGCAGGTATTCAAACCATTGACTCCACCCAGGCATTGTTCCTGCCCATCGGAGCCTCCGTGTCTCTCCTAGTTATGTTCTTCTTCTTTGACTCAGTTCAAGTTGTCTTTACAATATGCACAGCAGGTGACCAAATTTTTCTTCTAAGAATTGGAGTAGAGCAGAAAGTATTGATATCATTAAATATTGTGGATAAAAATTACAATGCTTGCCACACTACATTAAAAAAAATAAAAATTCAGATTTCACAGTTGTATTTTCATGTCTCTGTAGCTATAAATAAAGTGACAAGTATTATTTGGGAAGTATTTTCCACTTAGAGATTTGCTAAACCTACTGAACTATAAATTGCCAGAGGTTTAAAGGTGCCAGATGTATTATTTTGCCTGCAGTTCACTGATTTATAAATCAGTGCTCAGAACTGTATTTGGTATTTCATAATTCATGTACTTTATGGGAAATAACTCTGGGGATCCTGTCTAGGGACTTCTTTTCCTGGTCTAATTTTGCTTTGGTGCAGTTTTTCTGTTTCAGGAGTACTTCTGGTCTCACAAGCATTTGAGTATTAGTCTTTTGCACGGTTTGAATTTAGAACAAAATTGAAACTGTTATCTGCAAAGGAATTGCAAATCCTCCAGTCCTGTTTACTAGTTACATTTTGTCATTTAAATAAATACCAGGGGTTCACTTTTTGAAAAATTTTGGCCTTTTGATCTTTTTGCAGTTTTTCAAGAGACCAGCTGCTGTTGAGAGTAGCAAGATTCTCCCTACTGCTCCAGATATACAGCAGTGTCTAAAAACTGGACTCAGTGCACATAATGAGTCCGGAAGATTTTTAAACCCTTAAATACCTTTCCTCCTCTCCTACTTCATGTATTTGCACTGCAGGCTGTTCCCTCATGTTTTAACTCCTGAGCTGTGCATCCTCTCCTGCTTCCTAAACAGGGCTGATGTTAATGGATGAAATCTGAATCTCTAGTCTTGAGACTAATTCTACCTCCTGTAGAGGCCTGTTGAATTCTGCTTTTATAACTTTGACCTATGACACACGTTCTTTCCTATTTAAAAAAATACTTCAAATGAATTCTGCTACAGGCTGGATATTGGGGACTTACACATGCAAATATACAAGATATTATAAGGGAAGGTCTATGTCACAAGACAAATTGTAATTTGTCAGGGTTCTTTGGTCCATTTATTTCCAGAATGACCTTGACATTTGTAACTTCAGTTGTAGCAGTTGTGTGTGTAACTGGAGGACCAGCTGGGGCTTGTTGGACATTTCAGAGGACTGGGGGTCAGGGTTCCTGGGTGTATTTATTCTTGAACCTGGCTTTCTCTACTTCTGGGCTTTTCCTCAGGCTTGCCTCAGAGAGTGTCATCAAGCCCAGCACCTCTGAAATGCAAGGTGTCCTTAGAGGCTGTGCAGCAGGATGGGGACATTGCCAGAGGGGGGAACCTGGGGCTGTGGGACTTGCTCCCTCTGTCCCCTGAAGCTCAGGTTGTGCTGTTTTACGTCCTCTGTTTGTACACAGTAGGGGCTGATATGGAGGGACTTCTAAATTAAAGCTGATGTCTGGTTTCTTAAATCCCTCTTAAATTTTCCTCTCACAAAGATTTGCCTTTCAGGGAAGAGTCAGGAGCTAGAGCAGGACCAGAAGGGCTGGCCCATGTCTGGCAGGCAGGAGTTAAGCCAAGAGGTCCTGGTTAATTGGAGGGGACAGCAGGGCTGTGACTGGGGGTGTTGAGGCTGGAGGGGACAGCAGGGCTGTGACTGGGGGTGTTGAGGCTGGAGGGGACAGCAGGGCTGTGATGTGGACAGTGAGGAGCGAGGTGCAGAGCGGTACTGGTGGGCTCTGCCCACTGGGCTGGCAGCAGTTCCATTCTCATCCTCCCAGGATGAGCCCAGCCCTGGGGATGCCGTGGCTGGGGACACTGGGACAGAGGCACAGGGTTCCCTGCTGGGCAGAGCTGGAGGCAAAGGAGGGATCCCAAGGGCTGGAAGAGGGTTGATCCCGCTGTGCTGGAGGCAGGTGAGGGAGCAGAGTGGGTGGGTGGGCAGGACTGTGGGTACAGGGTTTCTGTGCAGAGGCCTCTGCCAAGCCCCTCTGGAGAGGTTACTAGTTCAGTGTGTGCAGATTTGCCACACTCTTTGTTGTTTTCCTACCTATTCTGCTTTTCTTCTCCCTCTCAGAAATATTGATTGAACTGTGTGTTTTCATGGTGCTGTTTGCATGCAGGCACTTCTTAAATTTTCTCTTTAGATTATTTTATCTGTCCTTTTTCTTGTTTTGTTTTAAATCTTCCACCAGAAAGGAAAGATGTGATTTGACCAAACCAATTCCTCTTCTCCAGTTGGCTTAAACTGTGTTTTGAAACTCATCACCTTCATTTGAGAAATTAAAAAAAAAATTTTAAAAAATCCCTTTTAAAACCCACCAACAACTATCCCGATTTTTCAGGGAATAAGTGGAGGACAGCACCAAGACTTGATTTGCAGGATGCAAAAGTTTTGATGCCTTCCATTTTCATGTCTTCATTTTCTGTTCTTGCTGCAGCACTTTGGGCTGTGCTGCTGACATGTCTGTTTCCCCACGCCCTCATGCTCCAGCCTTTTAAACAGCCCTTGAAAAAAAAAATAGAAGGAAAAATGATTATAAATACCAGCAGTTACTAAAGGCTTTTACAAATGTGTGGGTGGGATAAGTATGCTGCTTGAAAAAGAAAATGTTTATGGAAATAGTCTGTTTGGATATTTTTGTGTTTTTATCATCCTGGTTTCAAAAGCTTAAAGCACTTCCTATTTTTAAAAAGTGAAGTTGCCAGCTACTGGCCATAACTTACTTGAAGTTGTACAGTGTTTCAATAATAAATAGTTTTGAGTGAGATGGGGGAAAAATTACTGTCTGAGTGAAGAAGTGGAGAAGAATCCTTTATTATGCTGTTTGTGTCTTATGTTGAAGAATTTTCAAAGAGTCTCACAACCAGTTTATAGTAAGATTTTTTTCAACTCTCAGCATATGTGAAAACTGGTTTTCTTGTGACATGATCATGAATAGATTTAAGACTTTTTTTAAGGTCTGAGGATGGGGCATTGCATCCTTTGAGAGCTTTCGTTTCACTGAAGTCTGAAAGCCACTGTTGTGCAGAAAACCTCGGAGCCTTGAGCTGCTCTTGCTGTAATAACACTGAACATACGATAATAGGATATTGTTGCAAGAGCTTTTTCCAGTTGGAGAAGCCTGTTTGTGTGCTGTAGAAATTAGATCTGAATGTCCTAATATTACCTTTTCTTCTTTTTGTAGTCCTTGCAACCATAGCTTTTGCTTTCCTTCTGCTCCCGATGTGCCAGTACTTAACACGGCCTTGCTCACCTCAGAACAAGTAAGGACCTGAGCAACCCTTTGCTCCTCTTCTTGTGTGTTGTATTTCTTTCTTTTAAAAGAATTCTTTAATCAGCATTAATCTCAGGGCTTCAGGGCTGGTGTTTGTGCCTGTTTTTTGTGCCAACACCGTGTTTCCACTTTGAAAGGAGGAAGCACAGTTTCTGCAAGTCACTGGCACTTGCCAGCCTGGGAAATGCGATACCATTGCAAGGGACTCAATTTCCCAGCAGTGGTTTTTAATAAGCTGGGCTTATTTTGGCTGAGATTTCAGAGTTTGGGATTTGCTCTTGGATTTCAGTGTTTGTTAACACTGGACTCTGGATTTTAATGCTGGCTCTTCTGGAGACTGTAGTTACACCAGTGAAAATTACAGTTCTTAATGCAATGTTTTGAAACTAATTTTATTTTTTAACCTTGTGACTGGAGTTCATGTTGCTAAAAGCACTGTCTTAGGTGGTGCTAGTAACAATTTCAAGAGAGCTGCCAAGATTTACAGAGTTTTTTCCATCTCTGCAGTTCATGCTCTGTACACACTATTTGAATGTGAGGAAAGCTTTTATTTTGTTGCTGTTTTGGTACCTACTTGTGGCAAAGGAACTTCCCTTCAGTTGTTCTTGGCATCTTTCATCAGCAGTAGAGCCTTGTTCCAAGTGTCCATTTTCTGTTCTTTAAATGGAAACATCAAGTCCTCTGGCTGATGTTTGTGTTGTTCCCAGGATTTCCTTTGGCTGCTGTGGGCGTTTCACTGCTGCTGAGTTGCTCTCATTTTCTCTGTCTGTGATGCTTGTCCTTATCTGGGTCCTGACTGGCCACTGGCTCCTTATGGATGGTGAGTATGTGAATTAAGGGGGTTTACTGCTGTTTTGTGTCTGTTTTAACACATCACTCACCTGGTGATGATGGGTGAAATGTGTTAACATTAATGGCTTGCTGAGCCGTGTGGCAGAGTCCCTGTAAACAGCCACTGTCAGGAACATGCCAGGGAAGTGCTCAGGACACCTGTTTTTCTGGTTTATAAAAGCTTCCAAGGTAGTGCCGGAACACTCATGAAAGATATTCCACCCCTGTGTGGTGTGGGGTGAATTGCCAGATTGAGTTAAAGATGTGTGGAGACAGTGGTTGTATGTGATTCATAACTTCATCTTAGCAATCTGGTTAATTTTTGCTGTGCATCTTGTTTATTGGTTCAGATGATCAAATAATTTGTTGTGAGGCAGCTCACAGTGGTTGCTTGTCTTTGATCTCTGTGTGCTTGCCATGGGTGGTGAGATGGTGAGACTGGCAGGGAGCCGGTTGGCTCCAAAGTGTGAGTTATTGGGGTTTTTTCATGCTGGTTGAACTGAATTCACAGCTCACTGTTCCAAAAAGGAGCTTTCCTCCTCCCCTCCTGCCTCCCAAATCTCTTGTGCTGGCTCTGGCACTCACTCAATCACATGGTGAACTGATTCAGCTCCCTACAATGGCAGCGTACTCGGGTTTTGCCAGGCTGTTTTGCTGCTGCTGCAGTGAGATGAATTGGATTATTGTGCAGTCAGGTATGTGCTAAATTTGGCAAAAGGTCCGTGGCAGCATGATGGGATCTGAGGGCACGGAGTGGATGTGCTGGCCAAGGCAGGACCTCTGCCTCTCAGCAGTGTCAAGCAGCTGAGCTGGCTTAGGACATCACGGAATGGCACCCTCAGGTTGTAGTTGCTTGAAGAAAAACTGCTGGGACAACATTACCTGTCCCCGGAATTGTTTAGTACTATAAGAAATGTTCATCCCATCAGCTTCCAGCTCCTCCTGAAGGAGGCAGCAGCCCAGGCGAGTCCTTAGTGCTGAAGCCTCTCGTGGCACCTTCATTCTTTCTTTTGTACATAGACACCAGGCTTCATTCATGCTTTTTGCTGCTTTAGAAGTCCCACCTGTTGTGTGGAAGGGAAATACCTTCTGAAGTAGCAGATACTAAATGAAAAAATGCAGGCACAGTTTATTTTGTGATAAGCAGAGTAGCCCACCATGAAATCGAGGGTGACTTTTGATCTGCAGTAGCTGCAAAGCCAAATGGAATGTCAAGTGTGGATTTTGGCAGAATCAGAAGAGCTGTCTACACTGAGATATCAGCAGAAGCATTTAGTTAAAAATAGTTATGCTTGTGAGTGCTTCAGTCTGACATCGTGGGCTTTGAGGTAATTCATCTGCAGAGCTCTGAGCTGCTGGTGCAGAGTAGTTCCTGGCTTTTATTTCTCTTGGAGGTTGATTTTGATTTACTGAATTGTGTTGCTGCTGTCTTGCTTTGAAGTATTTTATGTAATTTATATTAAGGCAGCTTGAACTATATAGGTGATCCTCCTGTCATTTGTTTGAATCCAATTAAATCAGTGTTTGCCAGTGACACTGAACAGGGAACAACATTTACTGGCCTTGTCAGGGAAACAGACTCTGCATCTTTACTCCTTGTGCTGTGCTGCTGCAGTTGGGATCCCGTCACCTCTGCCTTTACCTTCTGCTTCTCTGTGGCCAGGTACTGCAGAGCCCAGTGCCTGCTGCCCGGAGGGCAGGGAGGGCAGGCAGCACAGGGATTGAGGGGAGCACTCCTGTCCTTCCGGCAGTGCCTGCAGCTCAGTGCCTGCAGCTGCTGCGTTGGCAGGGCCCGGCAGGACCCTCTGCCTGGCAGGGGCTGGGGCGGGTGTTCCTCCTGGGCAGCACACAGGCAGTTCTGGGGTGTGGCTCGTGGCTCTGTGTGCGTGTGAGAGCTTCGCTGCTTGAGAGCTGAGGAGAACGCAGGAGAAACACTCCGTGGTGGTTTCCTGTCTCACCAAATCAAGGTGTGGCGGTTCCTGCCAGAACAGCCTTCACTGCCCAAATCCCACCGTGCCCTGGCCAGTGGCTGAACGGCTTCTGAGGGCAGGGATGTGTTACAGAGTAGAGTGAGCAGGTGTTGTCTCTGGGGGGTTGTTCTGGCAGATGATAATGCACGTTTATAGGTCTTGAAATGCTCATTTCTCAGAGCAGATTGATGACAGAATCACCACAGATGGTCACTGTCCCCTGGTAAAGCCTGGTTAAAAGCTTTCCTAAACAGTGGACAGAGCTGGAGATGTACAGGGGAATGCTGTAGGTGTGTGGAGTGTCTGCAGCTACAGAGTGGACTGCACAGCCATGGATACACTGAGAACTGCTGCGGCAATCGGGCAGATTCACGGCCTGTGTTCTCATTCCCTCCCTTTAGAACACACTTTGATCAGATCAGAACCTCAGTCTTTCAAAGGTCAGCTGGTGGCCCATGGGGCAAGTTGAGTCCCCCCCAGCTCACATGCGGCTTTGGAAACCAGACTCCACACCAGCTTTCGTTGCTCTCCGTGCAGGAGGGCAGGGGAGTTGCTCGAGTCTACTCATGCAGGCAAGAATATTCCTATTCCTCAGAATATTCCCTGTTCCATAAGCAATGTGCTTGCAGGGACTCTGGATTTAATTAGTTCTATTAATTGAAGGGTTAATTTCATTGCCCAGCACTTCCAAACCAGAGCTGCCCTTTGTGTGGCTGCTCTACCTCTCTTTCTCTCTTTTCTATCTTCTTTGGCTCTGCTTTTTTATGATTTGGAGTATGTTTCAATGAAGATCTGCCTTTTATTGTTTATCAGCACCATCCATGAGCTTTTCTGGACTCTTGCACTGGAGAAGGAAGCTGGCCTCCATTGAGAGGAGCCTGTTGGATTGCACTTTGGCCCATATTCCTCACACTTGCTCTCGGGCATTCTTGCTTCCCTTGTTTTTCAGATTTACCAGTGTTTCTTAAAGCAGTTGCAAAACTGTGTAATTATTAGCATGTGTATTTCGCTGTCAGCTGAAGGACTTTTTCCATCTGCTTTACTACTCAGTATTTGCTTAGCCTGATGAAAGTGCCTTGTGCTTGTGTTCATTTCAGTGATAGAGAAATAGTGTGTGAACAACAGATAAAACTTCTCACTGGTTAAAATATTTCAACTTCTGGTTAATTATAACCTGGAAATCCTCTCCTAAATACAGGCTTGCTTGAGTTATTATTAACACTGGCTTTAGAGAAACCTCTTTGATTTAAGACAGACTGTTCCCTTGTATTTCTCCTCTGCCAGAGGAAGTCTGTAACTGAGACTTACTAAATTACTGAATGCAGGTCTTCTTCTTGCTGCTTTGCTGTGTCAAATTCTTTAAACCTCAATAACTTGCTTACACTTTGCAGCTGGTTGCAGTTGTGCAGTGTGATTTGGGGTACGTTTTTATTGAGTAATCCCACTATTTCATTCGAGCTGGCAGCTGCGACCCTGCGTGTTGTGCAAAGGTTGTCAGTTCTCCAAAGGCCAGGTGGGTTTGCAGAGCTGCTGGGATGGTGCCCCTGGGCCCTGCAGGCAGCCCCGCTGGCAGGGCACTGGGGCACGTTTTTCCCTTGAATCCAGATGGATGTGTTTCCTCAGTGTGTTGATGGAAGGATTCCCCAGCTCCCAGGTGAAATGCAAGTGAAATGTGGTTAGATACTGGCCAAATTACAGTGGGAGAATCCAAACCTGTACATTTTGGCCAAATCCAGCTGTCCCACTGGTGGGCATGCACAGCATGGATCGGCTTTCCTGCAATTCCAGTTGGTCAAATGGGATTTTAACTTCTTATAAGTTCTGTGCCATGTTAGACAGAGGCATTCTGTTGACAAATGTCTGCACGATTGAGTCTAATCTGGTCCCAACAGGGCTCCATTATTCCTTGTAAATAGACTGATATCACAGATGAAAGCTGATTTGCTTTTTAAAGTTTTTTTTTTAATGTGTTTTATTGTGAGTATCTCTTTAGGGATTTACTTGTAACCAGCTGAAATATATTAAATTGTCAGTGTAGTATCTCTGGTAGCTGAGGCTGGGCTTAAAGAAGTAGGAAATTACACAAATGTGAAGACTGGGATTTTTGTTTGTTTTACATCTTGCCTTTCTACCCTGACAAAATTCCCCTTGGAACAAAATTAATTTCTGAGCCGCATTGTGTTGTTCAGCTCACTGGTCTGGCTGAAAACTCACCCTTGGGACAGGGGTTAGGAAAAGACCTGTATTTTTTCCCTGTTAGTAGTTAGACTTTCACACAGGTCTTGGGAAATCCCTGGATATCTGAATGATGATGTTTCATGGTGTTCAGGCAGTCTTGCCCAATCTTGCCCAAGCAGAGGTTGGTTTGAGGGATTTTTGTCAGAACAGGTTCTAACATACCAAGTCCCTGTGCTATTTCTGAATTAAGAGTCAAGGATTTTATTTATTTTGGGCATTTAGTAGAAAACCTCCTAATAGTGTAAAAGTAGAGGTTTATGTCTGGGGCACAAAGAATTAAAAGTTGCTTTGTTGCTTCTGTTTTTAAGTGGGCAGTCAGGGCTTTGGAGGAGAGGTGGAGTCTCGGGGACACAGGACATGAAACATTGCCTTGTGGTGGGTGGTGGAAGTGGAGTGGAACGGGTGGTTGTGCCTGCAGAGGGATCTCTGCTTCCATGGGGATGTGTTTCTAGTTGGCTACTGAACATGTTTTGACTTTTGCTAACCTTGGTAACAAGAATTTCACTGTCTGGAAATAGCAGACTGTCATCTCGTGCATGCAGAACTGCACAGGTGCAAACAGAGGCTTCCTCGGGGTTTTGGGGGGGGAGATACTGGCTTGGGGTTGGTGTTTTTTTGTTTGTTTTGCTGTTTTTAATGAACTAATGATGTCTTGCATTTTGTAGCTCTGGCTATGGGCCTGTGTGTTGCAATGATAGCCTTTGTTCGGCTGCCGAGCCTGAAGGTTTCCTGCTTGCTACTCTCGGGGTTACTAATTTATGATGTCTTTTGGGTAAGTGTTTGGTTTGGTTTCGCTACAACTGTTTTTATCCTTTGGATTTGTAATCGGCCTTGGGCCAGTTTGACATCAATTGTTCTGGTACAAAGTTGATGAAATCTGGCAAAGCCAAATCATCGGCTTCATTGCTCCATTCTGAGATGCTGAATTCTACAGCAGGATACAGAATTATTTCCTGGCTAATTAGTTGACAAAAGCAGAAGTATGATTAGAATATTTCAACTTTGGCATGTTATTTAAAAAAAGAAATTGGACCTCAATTTTTTAAAGCTGGCTGAAGATCAGAACAAGCATTTCCAAGTCCACACAAAGCCATCTCCACACTTGCACAGGACAAATGTGCCAGCTTCTGATTAGCAGAGAAATCTGTAAAACAAGAATGCAAATGGGTTTAGAGCCAGAAGGGTTGGCAGAGAATCTTAGTACACTTCAACAAGAAACATGACAGAATGTATTTTGTAATAGCAAAAGGGTTTTGTTTCACCTTTGCATAACATGGAGCGCTGATCCAGGGCAGCACCCCCTGACAGCTCAGGCAGTTTTCCAGTGGGATGAGCATGTTGGAAACAGGGGTTGCCTCACTCCATTTATGAGCGAGCACCACACTCACCTCTGCTCTGCTCTCCAGCTTTCTCCTATTTTCAGCATCCTGTTCCCTGCCTTTGTCATCCCACATGACCTGCTTGTAGTCCAGATAGGTCCTTTGCAAAGGCTCTCAAGATATTAATCAGTCTTGATATCAGAAAGTATATTCCAGGATGAAAGTGTAAAACTCTCTATCTGAACTTTTGAAATACTTTTGCCTTCTATCATCATCTACAACATATGTATATGGGAGATCTGGACAATAGCCTTTCTTTTCTTGAATAAACAAAGCAAAAACAGACACAGCTTTGAGTTGCTGTGTAATTGCACTCTGTAATTTCTGATTTCCTTGTTCCACAGGTCTTTTTTTCTGCCTACATCTTTAACAGCAATGTTATGGTGAAAGTGGCCACACAACCAGCTGATAATCCTCTGGACGTGTTATCCCGGAAGCTTCACCTGGGACCAAATGTGGGCAGGGATGTTCCCCGTCTGTCGCTGCCTGGTAAACTTGTATTCCCAAGGTAAACTCAGTGGTTCTTTTACTGTATTATGGGAGAAACATTTCCCCTCTCTGTACTCAGTAGAACTAATTCTATTGGAAATTATCAGCTTAGTTCCCTGAATAATTGCAGGCAATTGGGAAGGATTAGAAACTGATCTAAACAAGGACACCTTACCGGGCAAGAGCTCTGCTGGGAGGAGATGATTCCACATCTCCCTGCTCCAGGGGCTCCTTGAGGGCCCAGCTCTGTAACCAGTCACATGCAGGCCTGATGGGGCAGCTCAGTCAGGGAGTGGGTCATGTTGGCCTGGTTACCCTGCTCCTGTTTCTTTAGATACTGAGATGCTGAAATTAGAGAGATGAAAAGTTGATTGTTTGCAATGATAAAAATGAAACTGTTCACTTTGTCAACTTTGTGATAATTTGCCTTCATTTTCATGAAAAATACCTTGGATCTAAGAGAATGGTTGATTTTAGTTCTTAATCTGCCCCACAATTGGCTCTTTTCTGGGAATTTGGCGAGACTGTAGTTTTCTGTTTTGTCTGAATGAGGCCAGAGGTCTGAGAAGTCCAAAAATGGGTGTGCTGCCTTGTATTGTATCTGTGCACCCAGGGATGAAGGTGCAGCGCCTCTCAGTGTCTGCTAGAAGGGCCAGCTGGTCCCTCCCATCAGTGCTGAGAAGAGAGGACAGAAATACTGCACTGGGGGATCTGTTTCATTGAGTGAGTTGAGGGTAAAAACAGCTTGAACACCGCTAGGGGAAGGAAGCTGGTTTGGAGCAACAGGTCATCCCTGCCAAAGTGGGTTTGTGTAAAGCTGAGCTGAGGTGGTGGAGAAATCACTTTGGAAAACTTCAGCAGGCAGCATTTAGCTGCTGCTATGTGCAAGTTTGCCAGTAGAAAGGGAGGGTGTGCCAAGTGAAGCTCAGAACCAAAGTGGAGGAGTCTAGAGCTTGTCACTTCGTGGTTTGGGCATGAACCCAATTCCAGTTGCTCTCCAGTTCCACAGGCAGCCACTTCTCCATGCTGGGGATTGGAGATATTGTGATGCCAGGGCTCCTGCTCTGCTTCGTGCTGCGTTATGATAACTACAAAAAACAAGCCAACAGTGACTCCTGCGGTGCCCCAGGACCAGGGAACATCTCTGGGCGGATGCAGAAGGTCTCTTACTTTCACTGCACACTTATTGGCTATTTTGTAGGTGAGTAATTAGTGTAATATGGAGAGCTGCCTAGTGAGCAGACATGGGATTATGGTAGTAGGTTTAAAAGATGATGAAAGCAAATGTAAAGAGGCTTTAAGAGGACGCTTGGTTATGTTCTTTTTAATCCTCCTCCATTTGGGATATTGGCATGGTGTAGGGAGAAAAAAAACCCTCTATGATCTTCCTTTTAAGATTTTTTTTTGTTTTATTTTATTTAGAGGATGAAAGAGATTACCAGTGTGTTTTTGTTAGCACTTACACTGTGCTTCACCAGCACAGAAAGTGTTGTAGCTCATGCCTGGGTTATGGGAAAAATATGGGAGTTTCCAGAGTAATTATGCTGTGCAAAAGTACATACTACATCTAGGTAATTGATCTAAGTAATTCCTGCATTTTTGTATTCTGCTCTTAATGATCCTGTGATCTTGTAGTACATACAGAAAATCATCAATACTCACAAGTGGAATGCTGGTTATAATTGGCTGTAGCCAGCCCTCTGCTCCCTAACATAAAATAGGCTTTTCCCTCAGGTCAGGGCACGTCTGCAAATCCTGACCTCCCACAGTCCTTCTGCGGGTGAAAAGGAAAGATTCATTTCTACCCACAGCCTTCCCCTCACTCCTCATTCCCCCTGTGCTGCCTTTTGTCAAGGATCCAGGAAGGCCATTCCTGGTGTGTCCAGCCCTTCCTCTGAGCCCCCATTCTCAGGCCAGGAGCTCACACTGAGCCTCCAGAGGTGCCAGCCCAGGAGCAGCACTGCAGTGTGGTGCAACCAGCTTCCCCCTTCGTCTTGTCTTGCATTTCGTGTGAGTTATTCTTGGCTTAGTCTTGAGAGTCAAAACTAGAGCAAGTGGCCCAATGCAGCCAAATATTAAAATAGAATAATTTTTCACTGTTTTGTTTCAGTTGCATTCTGGAAGAGCAAAGCACAGAGAAGTGACTTTTCCCCACCTGTTTGAAATGGTGGATGAAATGCCGAGATCATCCACATGCAACCTGCAGATATTTATAGTCACTCTTTTCTCTTGCAGGTCTATTAACTGCAACAGTAGCTTCTCGTATTCACCGGGCAGCCCAGCCTGCCCTACTCTATTTGGTACCGTTCACTTTATTGCCGCTCCTCACCATGGCCTATTTAAAGGTAAGAGGGGTGGCCGTGGGCAGCAGGAGCTCTGGGCCAGCTGGCAGCACGGGCAGTGTCCTTGCAGTGGCAGCAGCTCTGAGGAGGGTGGTGTGTGTCCCTGGCAGCCCTGGCCTGGAGCTCATCACCTCAGAGGACTGAGCAATTGGGAGAGGAGTTCCTGAAATGGAAGATAATTAAAACAGAGTTTAACACTTCAGAATTTAGTTAGTTTGTAATTACTGGTACTTTATGTACAAAAATTAAGTGAATTTGTGCTTGTCCAGCTGGTCATGAAATATCACATGTACAAAGGCTGAGCAGTGATCTGAGAGGCAGAGCCTTGTGTGCCTGTTCCCACTCACCTGTTCAGAACAGAAGTTTTAAAGTGTACCATTCTTGTTTCAGGGCTGTTGTTAAACACATCTGGCATTCTGCAGAACAGAACATAAGGAAGGGCAGGATTTTCCACCCGTATCATTATTTCCTTCCCATCAGAAACCCTTTTTGGGTAGATCTGCTACCAGAATAAGTTGTTCTGGCCTGAGAAGGAAAGATTTATTTTTACTGTCTTTCTTGTAATTTGTGTAACCGGAGAATAGGTTTGCTCTAAGACATGTTTGCAATTCTGTGTGCATTTCAAAATGTGATTCTAAGCAGTGCTCAGTTTCTGAGGGCATAGTCCTTGTGCTCTTTCCCTGCCCAGGGCGATCTACGTCGCATGTGGTCTGAGCCTTTCCACTCCAAGTCCAGCAGCTCCCGTTTCCTGGAAGTATGATGGAACGGACAGGAAGTGACCTGAACTTCTGCCTTGGTCCTTTTCACTTAACTTGTGGCTTTGTCGTCTCCTAAAGCTGGACTTGGCTGGTACTTGGGAAGGTACCAACAATGGGACTTGTATGAAAGGACTTTGCATTAAAGGAGGGAAAGGAACAGAAGTGAAGATCCCGGAGCTCCGTGTGACTCCGTATCTCCCTGCAGATGTGGAACTGGAGACCCTTTGTGCAACTGCAGCCACTTTCCTCTTTTCCTCACTCGGATGGATTAGTACCAGACTATTACCTTTGTGAGAGAGGAAGAGACAGACTTGAAACTGAAAACGGCTTGAAGTCGTTCAAAAACTTGTGAACACTAAACACAAAAACGTTACGCAAACTGAAGCTTCTTCAGAGAACCCCTCGTGGACATTGGGACCAGTTTCCTGTGGGACTTCGGTTTTGAAAAGAACTGAGACAGAAGGTCTTCTGTCACAATATTGGTTTTTTTTCTGATTTATTAAATATTTCCTGTGGTGTGAGGTTACTTATTAAATCCACAGACATTGAGTGACTTCTTGCAGTATACATATAAAAATTTGTTGTAACAAGTTACATTTCCACCCAGATGTCATGTTGCAGTGAAAAAGGGCACGATTTTTATACATATATATATACACACATATAGATATATATATGAATAAATAAAAAGGAAAACCTGCTAAGATCATGCTGTGTAGCAGACGGGCTTGCTGTAATTTTTAGCATGTAGCACAGTTACTCTGGCTTTATGTATATGGATCTACAATGAGCTGCTGTTTTTTTCCCCCTCCTACAACTGAACCTGCAGTTTAAAACCAAGTGTAGTATTTGTACTGGTTGTACCATGGACTGTAGGGGGATATTTGGTTTGATCAATGTAGCAAACTAGGGAAGAAAAAAAGTTCAAACCCAGCCCTGTGTGTCTGAGGGGGGAGGAGGTGGGGTGTCTTTTTTTCTTTTTTTCCCTCTTTTTTTTTTTTTTTTTTTTTTTTTTACAAACAGCTCCCTTGCAGGTTTTTAGTAATTCCTTCTTGACCCAGTGCATGTATTATAGCAGCAATTGTCTTTGTGCTTTCTGATCATAGTAATGTATCACTTGTAAATACATTTTTTCTATTTTCTATTTTTTTGTATTTTTTGCATTTTGTTTCATTAGTGTGCTGTATTTTTCCATGCCCCTGCCCCTTAAAGAAAACAGAAAAAAAAAAAAAAAAAAAGGAAAAAAGAGAAACTGTCCTTTACTGTTGTGACTGGTTGGAGTTTGTGTGTTGATTGCTTTGTACCTGTAGCCTGTTAAAATGTGGATTTTATTCTTTTTTCTTTAAACCAGCAGTTCCAGTTGTTATTTTATTGACTGAAAGGCTGCCCTGAGGTAACTACACTTTTTTCCTTTAGAACACTGTGCCAGGCTGGGCTTAGGGAACTCTCCCAAAAAGCTCACAGCTCTTGCTCGTTGACAGAGGCTGAGACTTGTTGGTAGGCTGGGAAAAGGGAATGTTCTAAAATGGCTGAGTGAGCAGTAACAGGAGTTTGGGGCTGGTTTTGTTCCAGCAGCTGAGGAGGGTTTGGTGAAAACACCTGTTGAGTGGTACCACAAGAGCATATTGGGCATGGCAGGAAATTTTGTCTAGCCATGTGTGTGCACTCAGTAATTAATGTCATTAATTAACACCTTCCTCTGTTCTCAGGCAGGTCTGTCACTGGTGGCAGAGGAGCTGAAGATGCCTCTGAGCTGGCTGGGACCTCCAGGACAGCTGGAACATCCCAGGAAACAGTAAAAACAGCTTAGCCCTTTGGGGAGGCCCTAAGATTTAGCACGTGTGGGTGGGTGTATCAGGGGAGATGCTGTGACTTCATTTATTTATTTATTATCACCACCCCCCAGTTCATCTCTCACCTGAAGGAGGCGTTCCCTCCAGCATGTGCCTGCAGTGCTCATCATCAGGTACCTGTTACTTTTAAATGAAATAGTTCTTAACTAAAAACCTGGTTTTTCTGTCCATAGCAGGTCTTAGATCCCAGACTTGATAGGGACAACAGAAAGGAATCATTTTCAGCTACACACCTCAAACCTAAGTGAATAAAATATTGAGGAGGGTGTTCAGAGAAAGGAAAAAAAAAAGACTTGGTGGCTTTTTATTTTTTTGCCCAGAGGTTCCAAACAGTGGAATAACAACTTCAGATACAGTTTGCTGCTGCTTTATCTGCCCCGCCCTTGCCCCCAGCTGACAGTCACACACAGCTCAGGTGCCATCAGCTTCACAGCAGTTCTCTCCAGCCTCTGGAATTAAAATACAAGGTCTTTCTCTGTTTTGCAGTGGCTTTTTAGAATCTGCCTGGAAAGCATCCCTATGAACTACTTCTACACTTAAAAGCATTCTGAAAAAAGCTCTAGAAATGCTAATTGATAAATGCTTAATGAGGATTAATTTAGGTTTCCAGGAAACCCTTGGCTGTCTGTGTTAAGCTGTGCTGCCCTCCTGCACCAGGAGACCAGGCTGTTACAACAGAGCCTGAGTTCCTGTCCTTTGGATCTGGCAGAGTTGCTGATGCCTTCTTCATTTAACAGTTTGTTGAACTCCTTAATAAACTATTAGACACAAAGTCCTGCAGGTGAAATGGCCAAACTACCTGCCCTTTCTTCTGAAAAGCTGTCAGAAAGAATTATCTTAATTTTTGACTCACACAAGCCTTCTTGCAGAAAGGCAAAATGAGGCTGGCAAAAAGGGGATACTGGAGTGTGTTTATAGCACAGTTATCAGAATATGGACCAGAACTGTACTGTACTGACAGGTCTGGAGTCAGTGTTTTGCTGCATATTGGGAATAACTTAGAAATGGCACTGTTTTTATGCTGAAACTTCCCTCTGGTCACACTGAACCTTGCAAACATGAGTTCCAAACTGCCCTGGGGTTGTCTGGCCAGTCTGTGTGGGCAGAGTGTGTGAGAAGTGCAGGGTGGTCACCTTGTGTCAGTCCTGGCCTGAAGTTGCCCCAGCCTCACCCAGCTGGTGTGAGGCCACAGGCACTGCCTGGGAGCACAGTGTGTTCTGGGAGAGAAGGGACGCACTCCCTGAGGGGATTGGGAAACACACAGTGATGGTTGGGTGGCTCCCCAGCTTAGAATGACCTTCTTGGAAGAGACAGTGCAGGGGGGAGGCTCCCAAGTGTTTTTTCTTTTTATACAAAGACTGAGTAGAATTTGAAATGTAGGTAAACAGTAGTAAACTCCATTATTCATTCAAGTTACAGCACTGTCACATTTTCTTACCTCTGTTCCATGGTCTTCTCCCTGTTATTCTTACAGACACTTGGGTTTTTTACTTTAGGAAGTCTTTCAAATTTAGTATTTTGCATGCTTTCCAAATTGCCAACATAACCTGAATGTGTGGTCTGTGTTGAAGGCTCTCAACTTGTGCAAAACAAAGATTTAATTTAAAATCAAAATAAATTTGTCCTTTTTTTCTTACAGCTAACACTGTCAGACGCGACAGTTCTGATGTGCAAGCAGTACTGCAGCAGCTTCACCCCACTCCTGGAAAACTTGCTTGCTTAAACATGGAAGGCTGAAATGGCACTTCTGGATTTTTTTGAACTGGTGTGAAATGGGCGAGATGAATCCTGTGCTCTGAGGTAGATGCTTCCAAAGGTGAGCCCGACTTCAGGCAGCTCCTCATTCCTGGTGAGGGATGGGACAAAAAGGATGTGGCTCATGTCTGTGCTCCCCAGGAAGAGTTAAGTATTTCTCACCTGGGTGTATTTAATTGTAACAGCCCAGAATAGCTCCTCTATTGCTTTAGTCTGTTGGGAAATCACATGAGGAATCTGCGAGCTTTGTATGTGATATAAAATCTATCAATTCTAAGGTGGGTGGGAAGTAACTCATTGCTGTAACTCTTTCCTAAGGGGTTCTAGTTCAGGCTCCCCCTCTTCACTGCAGCACTCTGCCTCGTAACTAGTTTCATGTACACTTAGAGCATTGTGGGGCAAACCCCAGTGTCCTTGAAAAGTGGCTTATCTCCTTCCCCTCTTGTTTCTAATTTATGTATGACCTGATCGTCCTCTTTCGGTGCCCCAACTTTGTGATGTTGGCCAGGTTTGTAAATTGATAAAAAGTTATGGCTTCACCTGTCCACACACCCTGCTCTCCAAGGAGAGCCTGGCCCTGCCCACACTTGGCTGGGTTCCTGCTGTCTGGAGGTGGCTGGGTAAGAGCTCCTGATTTAATGCTGCGAAACTCGTTTGTGTTTTGCACTTTCAGCAGTTCCTCTGCAACAGCCCTGATCAGGGAGCAGAGGCACATGAGCACACACAGTTCTCTCACCCAGCAGCAGCAGTGAGGAGTAAGCTCGTAGTATCTTGCTCTGAGAAAAGCCATAGCTTTGCTCTGGGAGCAATGGGCCTTTTTGTGTAACTGCTGTTTTACCCCAAACCACTGCCATGACCAAGGCAGTGTCAGGTCACTGAGCTCTTGCTGAACCTGTGGCAGCAGGGAAGGTATTGGAAAGCTTTGTGGTCAAGAGCCTTTGCACCCTTAAACCACATTTTTAGCTAATAACAAAATGGAACTCTAATATTAGAGTATTTTGAGATGCTCCCTGGCTCAGGAACCCACCAGACATGCTGTGCCTTCAGCAGTGATGTTTGCCCAGCTCCCCCCTGGCTGTGATTCACAGGGGCTCTGGCAGAGGTGCAGCACTTGCAGGTTGGCAGCAGCCAGGCAGGGGTGAGCTGGGTCAGCTGGGGTGCTGAGGTCAGAGCTAGCAAGGAGCTTGTGATCCAGGCATTCCCAAAAGCAGATTCTGCTCACAGGCACAGCAGCAGGGCTCTCCCAAGAACAGGTCCCCCTAATATTCTCTCCCCCCAGGGAATTTGGTCCATTGGGGTTCTCTGTCAGCTGAGGCTGTTGTGGTCACCATAGTGTGTATACAGGGGCGGTTTCACTCGGCTCTGGAGAGGAGCTGCAGCCAATTAGAGCTGGTAATGAGGGAGGAGTGACGGACAAGAGGAGCAGACAGTAAGTGCTGACTGAGGGTAAAGGGGCACTGAGAGAAGCAGCTGGGTGAGAGTGGAACAGGGCAGCAGGGTGGCATAGTTTGACTGACTGTGCTGTGTCACCAGGGATTCTGCTGGAGCTCAGTACGTGAGGCCAGTGCAGATGAGCACTGAGCAGGAACTCTGCATTCTTCAAAGTCCTCACATCCCTGCAGCTCCTGTTCTAGCTGAGTGGCTGCAAGGAGAAATCAGTGCAAAATAATATCACACTTCTTCCCACACAATCAGAGAAGTGAGCCTTCAGCAATCAAAGTGGTGGCACATGCTGAAATCAAGCTACAGCAGCATCTCTCTCCTAGAAACCCTCCATAATGTACAACAGAATCACAGTCATGGGAATGGTTTTCCAGTAGGAATACTCCTGTTGAATGCAGTCAGGCTCTGTTTCTGTCAATCCTTATGTTTGTGAGAGCAGCATGGAGCAACTCAACACCAGAGAACCTTGCCCCAACACGCTGTTGCCCTCCAGCGCCCTGCAAAGGGATCACTGACATCACTGAGAGCTGGTCTCACTGGTACACACAGGCCCTGGTGGTTTCTGCTTCTGTGTCTTGTGACTGGAAGAAAATATTTTAAATTAATTCACATTTGCTTTAAAAAAAAAAAAAAAGAGGGGGGGAGGGACTGGGGGTCCTTTAAAATCAGGTTTTATTTGTCTTCTCTGCTCTTCCATGTATAGCAGAATCCTGCTTTTCTCTCCACACAGGTCTAAATAAATGGCACCACAGGAAAATAACCATGTACCTCCAGTGTAGTCACTTGGACAAGGGGCCGGACGGGACAGTACAGGCTGCAGTCTTAATCCTCTCCGTCTTTTCCTGAGGTCAGAGCTTTTCCTTTGGCTGTTGAATCTTCTAAAAGGTAATGTCTTGTCACAGATCACTGATTGAGGACATGTGCTACTGCTAAAGCTTCCTGGTAAGGGTTGTGTGTCATCTGTTTTCCTCCTTGTTTCCCTTGTTCCTCCTTGTTGGATTAAAGGCTGTTACTGCCCCTTCATGCACTTCCTTTCCTGTTGCTAATGTAGAAGCAGAGTTGGGAGCAGAGGTTTTAAAAAAATAAAGAAGGCCAAAGCAAATCAGTCTCAGGCACTGCAGCTTTTCTGCCCTTTGCTTCTCTCCCTACACCCCAGAGCAGCTGAGTGAGCAGTGGCCCAGTTCAAGGGATTCTTTGATCTGTGTTTTCACATCTCCACAGACAGTAACCACAGCCCATGCTCAGACCCTCTGTGCATTCATAATTTCCTGTCTGGCATGGGTTTATCTCCACACAGCCTGTGTCCAATTAGGAGCTCACAAACAGCTGCATCCCACACCTGAAATTCAAGGCACTGTGACCTGCAGCCTGGATCAGGGCAAAGGCGTCACAGCTCTCAGCACCTCTAACTCTGGCACTGTTTATCAGTGCCATATAGTGAAAAACTGTCCAAAACAGGCAGTGGCTGGGAAGTGCACAAGGGGAGCTGCTGCCTTCACTGCCAGCAAAGCCGTTTGGGCACTACCAAACCAATCCAACGCTCCAGGAAAAGCCCCACGCTGCCCTACCAACACAGGCTGTCTCCTCGCTCCTGCTCTCACAGCTTACAAACTGAAGTGCAGCCTCTGTGCGCCATACTGTGTCCAAAGAAGAATCAGCACATTTTAACTAGAGGGTCAGTTACTCATTGGTGAGGAAAACCTCCATCATTGACCTCATTCAAGAGGGTCAAACTCGATCACTGTTGAGCACCGTTATGAGGCACTGGGGGCAGTGTGTTGCTCTCTGGGCCTCCTCAGCCCCGGTAGGCCTTGAGCAGTTGGCCTGCAATCACCAGTCTCTGGATCTCACTGGTCCCCTCGTAGATCTCGGTGATCCGGGCGTCGCGGTAGTGCCGCTCCGCTGGCATCTCTGTCACGTACCCCATCCCACCCAGGATCTGGATGGCCTGAAACAAAGGCAGCAAGTTAGAAAGCAAGCAGGGTCCAGGAATTTGTTTCCTACAGAACACAGAAACAGCCACTTTAAAGGATGTTGAGACCCCTGCAGACATAACTGGGAGGGGTGGGACACTGGGGAATGGATCCAGCTCATTTGCAATCAGAGGAATAAACAGAATTTGAGCTGGGTAAAGAGAGCAGTACTGATGTCCCTGACAGAATTAATCACTTCAGAAGTATCTGTTAGTGATGCGTGTTCAGCTAAAATGCTTTTATTAAGGACGGGGGACACTAAACAGAGACACTCCAGGTCCAGTGGTGCTGACTGGTACACCAGTGCTCTCCCTGCAACGTTGCTGATCCTGCTCAAAGCTGCCACTGCCCTGGGCAGCAGCAGGCACAGATCCTTTTAGTAATAAAGCTGCCACAGGCCAGGATAAATCCCTGCCCTAATCCTACTCCCCCACAACCCAGGAAGATGGCTGTACTAACTGGCTTCAGCCACAGAGGTTGGTTAGTGGATTGGCCGGTTTGTTTACAAAATAAATTTCATCCCACCTTCCCAAAGCACTTGTGTTGTACCACAACCTGAAGTCCCTTTCCACATGCTGTGCATCAGAGGTGTCAACTCCAGTCCTTACCTGATGAGCGATGGCCGTTGCAGCTTCTGATGCAGCCAGTTTGGCCATCGCTGCTTCCTTTGGGGAAGGAAAATATCACTGAGGGTGCAGCTGTGACAAAAAAGGAACGCCTCACCTGCTTGAATCCTCACAGACGGTTGTGCAGAGAGACAGGCCTGATGCTGGTGCCACCTGGGAGCAGCCACCCCTCTCTGCTTGGCTACGAGCAGTGCTGAGCACAGTGACCCTGTTGAGGAGTGTGATTCCCTGGCCTTGAGCCTGTCCCCTGTGCCGGCACTGCTGGACTTGCAGGGCTGCAAATACCTTAGTGAAGGGCTTCCCATTGTCCTTCAGCATAGCAGCTCTCCAGGTCAGCAGGCGCGCGCCCTCCAAGGCCACAGCCATGTCTGCCAGCTTGAACTGCAACGACAAACACTGCCTTTGGCCCAGGGCCCCTGCCTGCACATGGACACAGCTGAGTCCTCCCATCCCTGAGGACCGTGATGCTGGAAAAGGAGCCTCCATCCAGCCGACCAGTTTTAACAGTGTTTGAAAGCAGAAATTATTACTCTGTTTATCCCAGACAGTGCAAAGTGCACTGTGTACCTGACACCACACCTCAGAGCACATACAGACTCCCCCAGCACCGTGTGGAACTGGCCCATGTACCCAGCTCATACCTGCACTGCCTGGAGCTTTGTGATGGGTGACCCAAAGGCCGTTCTCTTCTCAGCGTAATCCACAGCACAGTCCAGAGCTGCCTGAGCTATTCCAAGAGCTTGTGAGGCAATACCAATCCTTCCTCCATCCAGAGTTTGCTGAGAAAGACATGAAATGATGTGTGTTAAGTCAAGTCCTACTTCATCAAAAATAGTAAACCTCCTTCATTCAGAATATTCCCAGTTATGCAGGAATAGAGAGCTATAACAGGCACCACAGATAGAAGGTAGGGGTACAGGAAAGGAAGCAGAAAGGAGAGGTGTTGCTCCTTATTAGCTGGCGGGGGGAAAAACCCAATGTAAAGTAAGGGAAACAGCACAATGAGAAGCATCTGCTCTGGAAGGGGCCGGAAAGAACCCTTCAGTCAGACCCCTGGCTCACTGTGCAGCTGAGTTTACTTTAACTGAAAAATACTGGAAATCTGGTTAGTTTTCCTCATCCTCATCGTTAGGCCACACACTGAAGCATTTTTCAAACTCAGGAGTGAATCCAGTCAGTATTACCCGACTTAGCTCAAACTGGCCCATTAGGCTTTTCACTGGTGCCCTGACTCACTATGCACAGGAATAAATTGCAGCACAGGGAGAAAAGGCTGCACCTTCTCAGTCTAGGGCTGAGGGTCTTCAAAAGTGGTGACAGGCAAGTTCTTTGAGTTTAGGATATAATGGAATGGGCTGTGCTCCAGGGAGCTTGGCCATTTCAAAAAACAACTAAGGGTGTTTTGCCCCTACCAAGAGAGCAGAGACCACTTCCAAGGGGCAGTGCCTCAGTGCAGGGAACACGCTGTTCCAGCCGCCTGGCTCCTCCTCAGAAGTCACACACATGCCATACTTCAGCTGTCATCCACCTTGAGACACTATTCAGAGGTTGTCCTGCGCCTCCAGGACAACTTCCCTCTGCCACAGTATTTAGGCAAAATGCCGTGATTTTTATCTGTGGGTACAAACTGAAAGAATAGAGGGCTGGGAAAGGCGAGCAATTAAAATACACCACCTCTGCTGACAAAGCACCTCAGTGGCATCAGCATTGCTCCAGCCACCACAATGAAAGTGCTGTCAAGGATCTGTGGTAGATTAACCATTCATCAAGCTCTGGAAATGATCAACCCATGTTGGCAAGAGGGGTCAACAGCTTAACATGACACAGAACAGCTAATGGGAACGGTCCTCAGTTCAGTGATTGTGACTCTGAAAGGGTTTACAAACTGGTAAAGCTTGGGAGCTAGGGCTGTACACACACACCCACACCTGTGTCCCCATCCTTCTCTCTTACCATGGCGATTTTGAAGCCCATTCCTGGCTGCCCGAGGAGGTTGGCCTTGGGTATCCTGCAGTCCTCAAATATCAGGTTGGCAGTGGAAGAGGCTCGGATTCCCAGCTTGTCTTCTTTCTTCCCCAGTGACAGCCCAGGCGTTGGCATGGGAACCAGGAACGCGCTAATGCCCTGCAACAAGACCCAAACTCTTAGGAATGGTGCCACCTTCCCACCTGGCTGGCTCTCAACAGGCTTCCTCTATTTTTCATGTAAGCCACACATCCAGGTAACCAGGAGAAGGGAGGGGAGAGTTGAGACAGAACAAAACCAGCACACATCAGCTCCTCCTCTGCTCAATGCCTGCTCGGCTCTAGAAACAGAGTATCCAAAGCCTTTGCAAAGTGCTTCTCCTGCACAAGTCCTTCACTCCTGCCCCTTCTTCTTGACCCATCCGAATGAACGCACCTTGTGTTTCAGGGATTTATCAGTGGTGGCGAACACCACGGTGGCCGAGGCATCCCAGGCATTGGTGATCCAGGCCTTGGTGCCGTTCAGAACCCACTCATCCCCGTCCAGGCGCGCCACAGTGGAGGCTGCGCCCGCGTCGCTGCCATTTCCTGTGCAAGGCACAAACAAACCTCAGGCCACCCATGGCAGTCTGGGGGACAAACCCACTCCTGTTACCTCAGAGCACCTCCTGAACTGTGGCAGTGTCACCACTGTCCCTCCCACAGCACCCAGACAGGAAGGGGAAAGGCCCAGGTGTCCAAGATATACCCACAGCTCGGCTCACAGAGGGATGAGCATTTTCAGCAGGGACCATGGGATGGCTGTTCACACCTTGGGCACGAGAAATTCACTTAGAATTACTGTAAATCACCTTTCTACAAACTGTTACAATTTCACAGACCTAAAGTCCATCCTAAACCTGACCAAGGAAAGAAGCTATGTCACATTTTTTGCAACAGGGATGGTAACAGCCACATCACCTGGTTCACTGAGGGCAAAACATCCAATTTTCTCTCCACTGGTGAAGGGAGCAATCCACTTGTGCTTCTGCTCTTCGGTGCCAAACTTGAGTATTGGCCCTAAATACAGGGACTTTAATAATTGAGTGTTATTAGTGCCTCTTGAAGGTACAACCAATTCAGTAACTCCCTAATGCCTGTGTGCTCTCCTTCACACCAGAACCCAGCACAGGAACAGATCCGTTTCTCCCACAGACCCCTCTCTATCAGTACCCACCCCGTGCCAGTCAGGCTGCCCCCCTGTCCCCCACACTCACGTTGTTGACGCTGATGATGACGCCCGTGGATGCACAGCCCCTGCTGATCTCCTCCACAGCAATGGAATAGGCCAGGTAGTCCAGGCCTGCTCCTTTGTACTTCTCTGGCACATCCATAGCCAGCAGCCCTAAGCCACCCATCTTCTTCACCTGCACACAGGAAGCAGAGAGGTCAGATCCTCTGCACCACCACTGACCAGCAAATACACAGACACGGAGATGAGGACAGGTCATAGGAGGGCTACGCCCACAGGAAAGGATGCACATGACTCCTGGTGAAATGGGAATCTGACTGTACAAACTGGTAGGGATCCCCAGGGCCTGGTGACTTCAGCAGGAACTGTACCTGGTCACTGGTATATAGGCTCTTGATTTTTCAAAGAGCTGTCTTCAATACCAGGAAGGGGGGAGTGTTTTGAAGTTGAAATCAGGAGACAGAACCTCACCAGCACTTCCTCAGCCTCCCACCAAAGCTTTTCCCCTTGCATGTCTCCCGTCAGGAGGAAAATCTCAATGGGAAATCTAACTGATAAAAATCATCCTAACTTTACCTTTGAGTCTGCTGAGCTTCAGCCTAGAACTGCACAAGGGAAGAATTTTATAGAATGAATGATGCAGAGAACACTTTGCAAGGTGATTTTTTTTTCATTCCTATTCAAGCCAGATTTTGCTTCCCATGAAATTTAATTATTAGTTACATTCCACACAAAATCCTCACCTGGACCCCTGGCCATAAACTCTTCAGCGTCTCACTATAAGTCTCTTATTACTGATTTGCAACATACAAGAGAAACAACAGTCTTTCATTTGTTTTCATATTTAATATGTCAAGCTCTTGGTGTTGCAATAATGTGTTACCAGCCCCTTTAGTTTAAGAGGAACCAGGAGGAATTTTCAAACAAATTATTTTCCTCCTGTATGAGCACCCAAAACACCAGTCCTTCACATCCAGTCCAGAGGATGAAGAGGACAGCAACTCCTTCCATGTATGTTGCTTTATAAACAGTTTGCATTTTCAGTTTTTCCCTACACATTCAAGTGAAAACATTCAAAATCAAATGTAAAATCTCAGATAAGAACAGTACGAAAACATTATTTACTCTAAGGGAGAAAGTGTGACTTTCCTGGCTACGTTCCTTACTCCGTAATAGAAAGAGCACCGTGTGACAAAACTCACATGCCTCCAACTGTGTTTGCTTGGAGCCTCTTGGCTAACAAAACAGGATCTGCTTTTCTGAGGCTTTGTATTTCAACACACACAAAATACCCTGCTGTGTCTTTCCATAAGAGAAATCACAGGTTTGGCTGGAATATCTATCTATTCACAGCCCCAGAGGATGACCACCATGTAGGTCTTATCTCCTAATCACTTCTTTCCACCATCTGAAACCCATTCAGGTCATCTATGCCTTCTCACTATAAACCATTTTTATGGTAACATGCTGTCTGTGAAAGTATTTAATGAATTTAATAAGTCAGTTGTATTATAGCCCACAGGTAAGTCGGTAAGAGAACTGAAAATTTAGCAGTACTAAGTCACACAGAGACCTTAGTAAAGGTGAAGAGCTCAAAACACTCGGAGAACTCTCCCACAAGTTGTTCTAAACTTCAATTTTCCTCTAAGCTGGAGCTAGATACACATTTCAGCCCGGACGGTCCTGCCCCAGAGCAGCGGCAAAGGGGAGGTCTGGCCATGCCGCCGCCGCTCCTTGCGCCCACCTGCTCGGCCGGGAAGCGGTGCTCCTTGTCCAGCTGCGCTGCCAGCGGCATCAGCTCCTTCTCGGCGAAGTCCCGGACCGTCTCCCGCAGCATCTGGTGCGTCTCGGGCAGCTCCGCGCTCTGGTACACGGTGTGCAGGCGGCGGCACCGCAGGGACAGCGCTGCGGCAGGGACGGAGCTCAGCTCGGGGCAGCGCTGCGGGACGGACCCGGAGGGACACAGCGTTCCCTCCCCGGCCCCAGGGCACCTTCCTCGGCTCCGGCCCCATTGCCCCAGTCCCGGGGCCCCTTCCCCGATCCCAGGACCCCTTTCTCAGTCCCGGGGCCCCTTCCCCGATCCCAGGACCCCTTTCTCAGCCCCAGGGCCCCCTCCTCGGTCCTGGGACCCCTTTCCCGGCCCCAGAGCGCAGCTGAAGGGCGGCGCCAGCCTCGCGGCTGAGGGGACCCNGCCCGCAGTGCGAGGAAGGTCCTTTATTGCGATCGCTGGTGACAAACCGGGGCACAAACACACACAGCGCCCGCGCCCGCGGCACCAAGGCCACGCTGTGAGAGAGATTTATAAATAAGTGTCCGCTGACAGCGCTGCGATGCAGGCGGGAGCACGGCGGATGCTGGTGTTCGGTTTGCAGTTGCTGCAGAGGCAGAGGCGCTGGCTCCACCAGGCTGCCCTCCCTCAGGCCTGTCCTCAGCATAAAGCTGCGGGGAGACGGCAGAGTCCGAGGCTCCGACCGACAGCCAGCCCAGAGCAGCTCCGTGCGACAGGACAGCAGGGCACAACACTGGGAAACAGCTGAAGAGGCATGATGAAACAGAGCTGAGAAGTAGAGCTGCTACATTTGGACCTTACTGCTTCACCACCACCCTCCTCGTTCATTTCTGCCTCCTGAACACGTGTTTCCTTCTTCCTGAACCCTCGGGGAAGTGGAATAAACATCCCCAAGCACCACAGAGCAGGCTGCTGCCCCTCTGCAGCAAGAGACGTTGACAATCGTCAGAAAAAGACACAAAGGAAGACACTTCCTACCAAAAACAGAGGGCAAGGACAGCAGTATCCAGTCCATGCAGTAAGAGATGACCTTCCTCCACAAGGTGCGATATGTCCACACTCAAGCCATGAAAACAGCTCTCCGGGAAGCTTGCTGGCATGGATCCAAAGCACTTGCCTCAAAAATGTGAAAAATAGGTCCTGGTACTAATAGGACAAATACTGGAAAAACTCAGCATGAGTTTGTGGGTTTGGTCCTTTTTTTTGTTAGAGCAGAACTCAGTATGATCCCAACTGTTTTTTCTTTCCAACTCAGCACACATCCTGAGAGAAGCTGTCTGTACAGATCCCTTTTCCCTTATCAAACTCCATGTGACTCCCTTGCCTGCAGCACCTGGCTAGGACCGACCACCTTCCTGACAAGCATGTGATCCCATTGGAATTTCTTCCTACCTCGCTGGCGTGAGTAGCTTTGACCCATCATTAAACCATCAGAGCACGCACTCCAGAAGGAAACTGGTCTGTTTAAACCATGTTTCCAAGGACATCATCCCTGCCACAAAGAAAAGAGGCTTTATAAAAAGTATCTACATGAGAAGGAATTCTAAGGAAGTGACTAAAGTAGGAACAGGAGTTTGGAAATCCCTGACTTTTTGGATTACAATCAACTTTTTCAGTGCTGGGTTACCCCCTAGTACGGACTTTTTTTTTTTCCTGCAGCATCCATTTTAGACAAAGTGAGCTACAAACCACGGGGTGCTAACTGCTGCCTGCAAGCCTCCGGGTTCTCCTCCAGTTTCCCTTATTGCTGAAGAGCCGATACGTTCCCAGTGCTGTCTCCTGGTGCAGCAGCCGCTAGATGGAGCGCGGGGCCCGCCCGCGCTGGCCACGGGCCCAACCTACTCTGAAGAACCTTTACACAGGGACACACAAACAGATGGGCATCATCACACTAAGAGAAGCGAGTGGTTGCTTCGTATAGGAAGTGTGATACAAGTAACGTTTAAAGGCACCTGGATTTGTACTACTTACATAATTCAGTTCAATATGCTCAGGTTTCCCAGAGAATAACTACCAGGCTCTTCAGACACTTTCTGAGCACTGCAGGATGAAAAATGCACTTCCAGGCAGTTCTGCCTTACTGCAGGTAACTCAGAGCAAAGCAAATGCTTCCCACCTCGCTGGCACCACACGAGGCTGCTGAAGACATTCACTGCAAGAGGCATCTCGAGCTCCACCTTCCCAGCAGCTTTAACTAATCCTGAAATAACAAGATTGCCTAAGTGCCTGTGGAGATGCTGGAGGGGATCCATGGTAGCAGAATGGTTCTTCATCTTTCAGCCATGAAGACCTTGCCACTCCACATTCCCAAGACATTTGTTGTGGTTGCTCATGATTAATGCTCCACCCAGAACAGGTCATTTGTTGTGGTTAATCGTAATTAAGTATCTTCCCAAGAGCTGGAGATTCTTTCATGGCTGCCACCCCACACACTTTCCCTGCTTACCCTGGTGCCAGCTGATCCTCCATGCCAAGTTACTTTAATTAATCTGGAGGTAAAGGCAGTGGTTTCCTATTGTTGTCTATGCATTAATAAGCTCTGGTTTGTGATGCCCACCCCACTCAATCCTGCTAAAGCAAACTGCGCTGAATCTTACTTAACACAACAGGTAACCAACTGTATCCACCAAGGAGATGGGTTTCATATGTCTCAAGAACAAATGGAACTAGTATTAGGAAAGGTCTCTAGTCTAGACACAACCTAACTCCCAAGTACAAGAGACGCCAGTGTGGGGACAAGAAAAGTGCCAGTCTTGAGAGCCAGCAAAACTGGCAGAAGAGGGTTTTGATAGTTGAACCACTGCACGGTCAGGACCTGAGCCCCAGCATGGCTACTGGCAACACACAGGTCTCCTCTTCCCACTGCATGGAGCTATCTCCCCTCACCAGATCCCAAACACAGCTGTGAAACACTCCCTCTGGTCTGGTGATACCTACCTCAGCAGAACAACTTCCTAAACCTTAAATAAGCAGCTGAGTAGGCAAAGCAGTGATGGGAACTCCAATAATTAAGAAGAGAATCATGCACATTCTCACTTTCCAAGGATCCCACTCCATAACAGTGACTGAACTGACGTGGGAAGCTTTTAGTTACTAATACCTCCACTGAAACAAAGCAAATGAGCTGGTGCTGCTCACAGCACCTCTGACAGATCATTTGGGTTTAGAAGTATAGACTGAAGTCTAGAAAGCTCTGCTTCCTACACGTTTGTCAAGTGATTTTCCACGTTCTCCCTTTTTCCTCTAAGCCCCTACTAGACTGACATTTCCCCTCCACCCCAGCCAGGCTGACAATGTGCTGTCCATCTAAAAAGCAACGCATTCTGTAGCAAGAGCCAAAATTCCTACACAAAGGGAAGCAGGAAAAATTATAGATATAGTGAGATTAACTACAGCTCTAAGGTTGACCCCTGAGCTCTAAAATGCAACAATTTGTTTGCAAGAGCTCAAATAGAAATGCTATCAGCGTGGTAACTTTTCTCCCCCATCTCATATCCCTGGTGAAATCTCTGGCAAAACACAGATTAAACTGTTCTCAGGGGCAGCTCAGGGCTCCAAAGGCAGACTGAAGATTCCTCCACTGTCTAAAAGCAGCATTAGTCTCTTATTTTACCTTTCCCACTGGAGAATATGGGGATGCACCCTAAAAAGCCATGTCAGCCATGCTACAAACTAATCCACTGTGCACTGAAGAGATGATCTATCCAACTGAAGAAGAGATCTGCCCTTCAGACATCACTGGCTACTTGAAAGAATAAGATTTTCCTGCTAAGGAATAGCTTAACACAAACAATCTAACCTCTTCAAAGAGGACAGTCACCCAAGAGGTGAAACATCAGGAGCACTAAAGGTGCGACCTAACGATAAAGACTAAGAGCAAGAATTGTGTCTCCGATCCACGACCTAACTATGGCACTAGAAGGTGGCCAGGAACAGAGGAGATACAGGATACATTGAGTGTCAGATGGAGAAGTGTTGCAGGGAGATTTCCTTCAGGAGCCTTTGTCCTTGCTTCATGTTCTCAGCCTCATCCATGGAGAAAAGGTTTGGCAAGAAGCCCTGTTGCACGAGACAGCAACTCCAGTCCACTCCTGCACATCTGGAATGGTTAACGGCATCACAGCATCCAGCAGACAGAATGATTACTGTCCTCCATTGTAAGCATAGTCGGCCTTGTTGTGCATTATCAACTTGTTGTCCACAAAGTAAAAGCTGTCTGAGCGTGTCTCGTATGGGTTTTCAACCATCAGACGGACTGTGAAAGAGAAAGCTCCATTACATTCCACAGCCTGCCAGGGTCAGGATAAAAAGGGCTTTGCCACTGCATTTACCAAGCTGATGCTCTGCCCTGCCCAAGCGAGAGAATCCAATTGCAGCTGAGCACACCTCAAAGGCTTGGCCTGCCATTTCTTCCTACTCACAAGACAAATGCTGCTAAAAGCAAACAAAGGGGGATCAAGTAATTTTACTCAAAAGACCCTTAGAAACTGCCAGAGCCATGACTGGAGCAGAGCAGAGTCTGTAAGCAGGAGCACTGCCCACATGCTCACAGCGGGGTACAAACCCCGTGTGTCCTCCCGCACCCAGGCAGCCTCAGGAGGGCCCATGTGCTCCTTGCTCTATCCATCCCCTGAGGTCAAACATAGCCTACGCAATGTGTATTCACAGAGATCTCAGTAGGCTCAAACACACCTCTCAGTTCTGTTCCAAAGCAGGAGGCTCAAGCCCTAACAAGTGCTGAAAACAGATGGGTGGCTACCAAAAGAACCCTTTCTCAGGGTTTTATTTTCTTCTGGGCTACACTGCGAGGCATCAGGCGTGCCAGCCCTGTGACTGATCAGTTCTTGCCGCCTGTGAGTTAACATAGCTTGTCTGAGGCTTTCATTTTCCAAGGAGGCAGCTTTGCAGCACAAATCTGTAATTCAGTCAAGATTACACACTGCTTAAACCAGGAACCTGTATCTGTTTGTTCCTGTCGCCTCCATCCCAGTCACAACTTCTTTCACAAGTGGAGAGAAGGAGAACACAAGCAAATGCACACACATAAACCACTCTGTATGGCAAAGGAGGTACTTACTCAGGTCTTCTGAGAGCTGAGGGAATTCATAAATGTGCTCACATGTGTTCCTGCTACTGGGGATGCAGAAGCCAAAATCAAAGTCAAAGTTCTTGAGCAAACGATCTCGGAAGTAATGCCTCTCAATCATTCGGAAGTTTGACACTGGCTTTTCTCCCACTGTGAATTCCACTCTGTGTGCAGAAAGTAGGAAAAAACAGGTAAGATTATATACCTCTCTTTGTACTGGGAAGAACACAGCCTTGGACCTGAGGCTACACAAGAGTGCGACAGATCATTCCAGAAAGAGAGACAATGATATTTGCAGTGTAAGGCGGGCTCTGTCTAATCTTGGAGGCAGTTTTTGTTATACACTGTCGCGTGACACTGTGTAAAGCCCCGACTCTCCCTTCTCTCCGTGAACCTGTACTCACGTTGCCCCGACAGTCCGCAGGCGGAGGAACGCTGGGGTGAACTGGTAACGAACAAAGCGACCCGCACTGGCGTCCAGCTCACTGCTGTCCTCCTCCTCCTCCTCCTCGTGCTCTGGAAAACACACCGGCTCTGTTACCCTGCTGATACTGTGTGTTATCTATGTAAGGTGAGACTGGCTAGTGGGTGTACATGGACAGGATGGCTATTCCTTAGGTACTGAATGCAAACATGTTTAATAATTGGTCTGATACCTATGCGGGCACTACACAAAAAATTAAAAGCTTTGCCGTGACAGTTGGTATTTGGTGGCTTCAGAGCTTATCTCACAGGATACACCCTATCACATGAAAGCACATGAAACCAATGCTGTACCATAACAAGCCAAAAAAGGAAAGATCTGCAGCTGATAGTGCTCCTCCATCTCACAATAATCACTTCACATTTTTATAACAAGTTTTGCAGCAGAGATAAATGGAGTCCTACGCTTAAAGGAGAGTAATTTAGACACCAGGACATATCAAAGGACCTTTCTGCTTGGTTTGCATGGGTCCTGCATTGCAACTTCTCAGCTCTCTGAGCCTCTACCCTCCCTGCAACCTTAGCATCATGCACCTGAAGCAGATGGCTTTGCAATTTCAAACAGCACTGTTCCAGTTTCAAGGTCTCGGATCTTAAATCTGGTGAAGTCAATGTTGTAAATGTTGTCCTCAGGTTTGCATAAATAGTCTAGAAGAGAGAGAAAACATACAGTAACATTTCAAAATACCTGTGACCACTTAGATTCATTTCCTTTTCTACCCCAGCCCGTTAAGACACGTACGGCTCATTGTTTTGCAGAAGTTTCATGAAAGCAGGACAAAGTTAAGGACAGAAGAAACAAAGGCACGCTGGGTGCCAGGCAGCGAAGCGAGAAAGGGAAGGGGACGGGACAGAAAAGCAGAGATCAGCATCCCGGAGGAAAACAAAACAAACAAACAAACAAACACAAAAAGAACCCCCAAACATTGCGAGGTTGCAGGGGCGCTGCCGGGGGGCGCTCCCGGCCCGCCGCTCCCCCCGCCCGCGGGCCCGGCCCGCCCGCCGAGCCCCCTCACGCCGGCCCGCACTCACTCTCCGTCACCCGGCACAGCCCCAGGACGTGCTCGGGCCGCACGGTCTCCAGCGCCAGCAGTTCGGACTCGGTCCAGGGCGGGCGCGGCGCCGCGTCGGCCGATCCGCGGCGGCCCCTCAGGCGGCCCAGCGGCCCCGCGGGTCCCGGTGGCGGCTTCTTGTCCGGCCCCGCCGCCGCCGCCGCCGCCCGAGCCCTGGAGCCGCTCATGGCCGCCGCCAAGATGGCCGCCGAGCCCGAAGCTAAGCAGGGCCCGCCGCGGCCGCGCCCGGATGGGTGACCCCAAAACCCCCTGTCTGGGTAGCCCGGGGGCGCGGCGGGACAGGCCGCGTGGGGAAGGGGGTACCACAGGGGTACAACACCACGAGGAACAAACGAAACCAGCCCTCCTGCCGCTGCCAGCGCCGGCGCCGCTCCCGCCCGGGGGGCCGGGCATCGTCCCGGGGAGGAGCACACGGCGCTCACAGAGAGCGGGCGTTCCCCAGAGCCCCGCTCCGGTTACGGGGCGGTGTGTGCAGGGCACCTTTCGGGGAGCAGCGGGCACGGTGTCAGCGAGGGGATGGCACGGAGGGACACGGCGGCTGTGCCCGGGGCGCGGGGCAGTGACAGCGCCACGTGTCCCTGGAAGGGGCGCCGGGGCAGGCGGCGTGCCGGCTGTGCCACTGCCACCCGCGCCAGGGGACAGCGGCAGACACCGCACCGGCGGCCCGAGCCCGGCGGGAGCTCCCACGTGGAGTGACTCGCGGGAGCATCACACGGAGCAAAGGGGGCATTTTTTTTGCCCAAAAAGGGGCAGCCCCACCAGCCCGCAGCAGGCACACAGGAGCTGCTAAAAGGCACCTCCAGCCCTCTGGGGAACTGGGGCAAGAACAAAAACCATCTGCATCCTCTTTTGTGTCTCCACCCAACACTGAGCACGCTCAGGATGACCAGAAGCACATTTCGAGCAGTGGTTAGTGACGTTTGCTGCTGCCTGCGAGCAGCACACACCTGCTCCTGCCACCAGAAAGCTATTTCATAAAAGCCCGCCCCAGCCAATGCTCCACAACGCTCCTCTCTGCGTGGGGCTGGTCCCCCCATGCTGTGCCCCGGCAGGACACGCGCGGGCTGTCTGGAGGAGCAGCTGCCCTCGATGGGGCAAGGGCCCCTTGTCCCCAGAGCAGGCTCCTGGAGCAGCGATGTGCTGCTCTCCCTGCTCCAGCATCAGCCCCTCCTGCCCGCCCCCCATGCCGTTTCACGCTGGAATCGGGGCGGCTCGCAAAGCCCCAGAAGGCAGATAACATCTCTGGTGCCCTGAGCAGGAAGCAACAAGGTCAGCATCAGCACTTTTAAGAGGATGTTGAACCATTCGACTCGCATTTAATTGCCCAAAACGACGGGCCAACACCGAGGAACACCAGGGCCAACACCGAGGAACACTGGACTCTGGGGCTGCAGGGGTGATGGGATGTTACCCTGCCTTCAGCCAGCCCTCACCTCCCTCCCAGGGGGGTACACTGGAGGGGCTCCTCCGCCCCCACCACCAGAAATGAGGGACCACCTCATCCAAGTGACAATATAATTCTGTTTATTTTCCTTTAGAACACTGCTGGTTAAACTGCCAGGCAGTCAAATTCAGAACATCCCCTCAACCAGACATCCTGGGGAAATTAAAAAATAAAACTGCTACCGTGTACCAAAAATAAAATAACCCACCCCCACACCTGTCTTTTCCCCCAAACTAGGCCCTGCAAAGCTGATGCAATCAGAAATAGGTATCTGTGCTTTTCACCCAGGGCCCAAGCTCACTGCAAAACAAACTAAAAAAAAGTCACTGCAAGTTGTTATGACACACAGCAAGGGACAGTAAAATAAAAAATCCTCCTTAAAAAATATTTGTACTGGTGACACAAACAGGTGAGGATCTCTCCCCACACTGCTTTAGCCTTTGCAGATAACTTAGACCTGCAGCTGTAAGTAGATTGTGATGTGGCCTTAATGCCAAGGGTATGGGTGACTTCCACACATCCCCAGCCAGGCACTGTGTGCAGTAGTGGGACCATCTGCCAGTGCTAAAAGCTGCGACACCGATGGGACCCAAACACCACTGTCAGCTCTCACAGTCCTGGCTCCTGCCTCCTGCCACGAGCACAAATCCTGCCTCTGCTCTCACAGGCTCTGGGGCCGCTTTACCAACCCTGTTGCTTCTCAGGAAAAGCTCTGAACACATGAAGGCCCTGAGGAAACCACAAAAAATTCAAGCCCACGCTTGCCAGCAAGTTTCCAGCCACTGCTTCGCTTCAGTACCCCAGCACAGGAGCTGCCACGGTGTGACAGAACAGCCATGGCACCACAGGAAAACACATCCCCCTTACATGTGACCGGGAACAGCTCCAGGGCAGAGATCCTGCATTTCCTGGATTCACACTCTGCCCAGTTAAAAACTGGTTCAAGCTGTACTTTGCCCCTTGTCTTCAAATCTCCATCATAGGAACTCTTTCGCAGAGACCTCTGATGTTTGCAAAAGATTATTCACATTTTCTATCAGCCAGCAGAGTTTCTAGGAGGGAGGAAAGCACGTATTTTGTTGATAATTTTTTTTTTTTTTTCTTAAATAAAGCACTTCTTGGGAAAGAAAAAAATCAAAACCTATCAATAACCTGCAGTAGCATCCCACGGATCAGACTGGGGACAGCATTGTCACATCCCTCCCCCTCCCTCATCTTCCCCTCAATCTCCAAAAATAGTATTCAATATACAGCAATAAACTCTGAGTCCCGGAAGACATGGACCTGCTTTCACCTCTCCCATCCAGCCCAGCACCTTTCAATGCTAGTGTACTCCTGGGACAAATCCTTTGGATCCAAGATGAGTGCACACGCCCCAGACCTGCTGGGCAGCACAGGAGGGGTGCAGCACGGGAGACCCATTTGTGTGATGACATTTCTGAGCCTTCCCAGCCCCAGTCTGGTGTGTTTGTGCTGTTGAGAACACTTGTGTGAGCCTATTTGGGACCAGCCGGTGAAGACAGACTGGTGGAACCAGGCCGACGGTAAAACAGCATCCTTGAATTGTATTAGGCTTTGGCATTTGTTGTGGAGATGCAGAAGTGCCAGTAGGTAAATGAGCTCAGTGCTGGCCCAGCTCCCATTTCCCTTGGATTCTCAGCAAGGGTATTTCCCTCCCCGCCGTAAGTGCAAGAAGCAGACGGATGTCTCCCACATTTGAACACCAAACAGAGCCTGAAACATTTGGTACTTTGCAGCTGCTCAGTATCTGTCTCACATCAAGGGCTGAACTGATGGTCCTCTCCCTCCTCCTGCTGTTTTCCATCAGCAACAGGCCCAGAGTTCCCATATCCAGACACTTCCCTGGCTGTTGCAATCCCATTTCGACTTAGGGAAGGCCAAGGGACAAAACACAGGTCCCCACTCTCTGTTCAGTCCTGAACAGCACAGGGCAAGCCCTCAGTAAGTAAATCTGGGGCACAGGACCCCCCAAGCCCCACTCTGCACCCAGAAGCTCCAAACACCAGGACCCAGCCGTGACTCACTCAGCTCTGAACTGCACAGACACACAGGCACCAGACTGTCTGGAAGTTCTCCATCCTGCCTTCAGGAGGTTTCTGGGGGAGCCCAGACCTGAAGGAGCTCTTCCAGTTCTTCTATCCCCTCTCAGGCTTTTCTCCCATTGACCTCAAGGGCTGGAAACAAAGGTATTTGCTCACAGTTTTTTGCTTCAGCTGTGACCTCCAGAGCTGGCAGCCAGGGACAGGCAGACAGCCCCCAGCTGATCTCAAGGGCAGGGAATGCCTGTCCCTTGGGGAAAAAGAAAAAACTCAGAAGCTCCTTGAAAAAAAAGAAGCTCCTTCAAATAGACTTTTATTCAAAGCCTGAGACAAAGGCACCAAAAAGAGAAGGGAATTCATTTGGCTTTCTGCTCACTGCCACCTGGGACACTCAAAAGGGTCAGAGATGTTTAGTGACACACACAGAAGGGGAAAAGGGCCTGGCTTACAGGAGGGGCTGATGGAGTAATTAAAACAGGCTTTGAAACCGCTATGCTGAGACTGGATCCAGGCCCGAAACATGATCAATGGTGTCATTTTCCCTTTATTAAGTGGAAGCTTTATTAAAATTGCTTCATCTGCCCCTCTCCACCCAACGTGAATCGAGCCAGGTCTGCCCTGCCCCAGCTCCCCACACTGCTGTGCTCAGTGTGCTGCTGGTGCTGGGAGGATCAGCACAAACAGGCTTGTCTCTAACCTGCCTCAGCTAAACAATGTCTCGGACATTCCCCCCAACACACCCACTCTGAAAAGCTACAGCCAGCCCAACCTTTTTCTTTCCCTGCTTGGGACCCCTTTATCTGGCTTGCAGATACTAGACAGAGGTGTCAGGGGGAGGCAGAGCACACCATTCCCAGCGAGGTGCTGACTGGCCACCCCCTACCACCCTCTGTGCTCCCCCACACTTTGTCTGAAGGTTCCTTCGAGGCAAATCTGTCAGGAGGGGATGGATCAACAAGCAAACTGCTCACAGCACCTTAACAGGGTCAGGAACCACCCAGACACCAGCTTTATAGTGACAAAGATGCATAAAACCAGAGTCAAAACAACTCAGTTGAAGCTACGAACTCTTCCTCTTCCCTATTCTTATTCAAATAAGACAACTTCATTTGAACTGAGCAACTGGAATACAACATCATGCTGCACAGCCCTGCCTTGGGGCAGCTGATGGCACCAAATGGGTGCCCTGGCTGCCAGGAGAGGCCGGGATAAACTACTCTGAAAGGCCTGTCTCCGACTTTTGCACATCTGAATGCGCATCCCTTTTCCCATTCAAGGCAGGGTGCAGAGCTTACTCGGGGAGCCACAAGAAGCAGAGTGATTCCTTGCTTCAAGGATGCTCAAATAACACGCAGCCTAAAAAGGCCTGGAGGAGAGCAGCTCCTGACACAGAACCCCAGGTTCTTTGCTTAACAAATCAGCGCAGTTCATGCTTCTCAAAACTGAAAAAGATCTAAATGTCTCTGTTCTCCAGTTAGACCACCCCAGAAACACCAGAGAATCCCTGCAGGCACTGTCATCGAACAAAACAGAGCTCATATTTTATAAGTATTAGGATTTTAACAACAGCTGGAAGATGAAGCAGTCAACTTCAAGCTTACCACCTTTTCATCCTAAGGTTTGTCCTTCACAATCTGCTCTCTCTAAACTCTCTCTTCTCCTTTAACGAGGGCAGGGACTCTTGCTTCTCCCAGACTGGCTGTCACCACTTAGGAAGCTGGAGAGAAAATTAAGATCTGGCTTTGTTTTCAACTCACAGACACAGAATTAGGGTCAGGCCTATAGCACTGATGTGTGTGATCAGAAGAGGTTCGGTGGCACTGCTGCAGAGAGCAGCACTTTGTCACCTCCCCTGGCTTCTGTCCTGGAGCCCCTGAGATGACAGCTCCTATCACAGCTTGAGGGTTAGGAGGAAGTGAAGGCTTCAGCTGCCTGGGCCCAGCAGAACAGAAAAGGCTGCTCCTCCAGGTCCCTTTCCAGAAACTTCATCATTCTGCTGACCCTGCCCAGCTCAAAGAAAGGCTGAGCCACCACAGGGGATCAAACCCAGGACCAAGTCCTAGGGAAGCGCAGGGCCAGAGAGGCAGAGCAGCACAGAGGTCACTGCTCAGCGCCACCGCTCCAGGGAAGGACAGAACACTTCTGAGGACAACGGAGAGAGCGTGAGGTAAAGCGTTCTGTGAGCCCAGAGCTCAGCAGCATTGGACTGACCCCCAAGGACCCCACCCTTCCTGGGACAGATCCTGCTCCAGCACAGCACATCTCCCTCCTGCCAGCTAGAAATGCTCCATGTGTTGGAGGCCGAGAGCATGGGAAGGCAGCTCCTCAGGGCCAGCAGCTCCTCGGGGCCGACAGCTCTGGATCCGCAGGCACAGCAGCGGCTTTTGCTCTGCTCAGCCTCTCTCAGGCAGGCACAGGCTCTGCATGTGGAAACAAAAGCCTCTTGCAGAAATATCCCTGGGGAAAGCAGGTGACCTTTTCTCCAGTGTTCTGCTCGCTTTCAGATCTCTGGATGGCAACAAACCACCCTGCTCTCCAGGACTGAAATGCTGGACATCCACCCCTTTGCTACACTGCCTGGGTACACAAAAGGCCAAGCTCACTGTAAACACTGACCAGCTCCACTTCACACTGCTGCAGGCAGGCCTGGTCCCTACCCAGGGAATGAGAGCTCACAGGGAGCATCCACCAGGCTGCTCCGTCCTGTCCTACAGCACAGGTTGTTCAGAGCCATGGAGAAGGGAGCTGACCCTTAGGAAGGTCAAGGAACAAGCCCTGAGCCTCCTTCTCCAGGTCACCTGATTCTCAGCTTCTTCCACAGGAGAGGCCACTTGCTAGAAAGGGCAGAACAAGGAATTGGGCTTAAAACAAAACCTTCAAAAATAAAAGGATATTAAAGGAAACAAAAGCCATAATCAATAATCAATACAGAAAACAAGTGCATCTGATCAGACGCTAACAACATCAGCCTCTTGCAGGCTACAGCAGAATCCCTCTGCGATGGAAAAAACATTGCAACTGCCAAGCTAGGGAAGTCTCTCCCAACTGGTGCAGCAAATCAGGCCAGATAAATCCCTCTGCTCCTGGTGCAGTCCTCGGAGGGGCCCATCTCCGTGGATCTGGGCAGAGAGCTGGAGTCGTGGTATCTTTAGGCAGGCGAGGACCATCCATCGTGCTGCACAGCTCAGGGAGATGCTGAGCCAGGCTCTGTCCTTCGTAGACATTTGACACCCAACAGCACCACACCACTTCCACGCTCCTGGACGCGTACCCAGGCCTTGCTTTAAGAGCTGCTCCCCTGATTAAGGAACCGTATTCCACGCAGTAAAGGCAGAGATCTCGCAGCGCATTGCTACCCCTCAGTGTGGGAAGCAGCCCAGGACTGGTAACATCAGCTTTCAACAGCCCAATACACAGCCAGCCAGGACTCAGTTCGCTCTTGGATGCCCCAGGGAGAATCAGAGGCTGCACATGGTGCGAAGGGGAAGGCAAGGGCCTTGCTGCTTGCTGGCAGGGGGAAGGTAAGCTCCCTCTTACCTGGACCTGCTATTCATTGCTATTCATTCCAAATGAATCATCTTTTTTTTTTTTTTTTCCTTAAATTATGAACAATATGGAGAAATTGAAAGCAACCGTGTTTGGTCCAACTCCTTCCCTCCCAGCCCCTGGGCTGATGCACTGTGGGGCTTGCTCTCACAACCGGCAGAGGCAGAAGAGGGTAGGAATGAAGACCCCAAAGGCCACCAGTATAGGAAACATGAGGCTGCTGTTGTCCGAGGCATAGGGGTTTGGTGTGCGTGGGCCTGACTGAACCCGGTTCTTATTTGCCTGTTTTTTGACACTGGAGCCATCATCATATTCATCTTCGTCATCATCTTCCTCTTTTTTCTCCAGACCAGGGTGCGGCTGCAGCTTTGGGACATCTGTTGGACAAGACAAAAGGTTGCAAGGAGGCAGGATGTAAAATGGGAGATCACTCAAGACACTCCCTTCCTTCCCCTCTCCCTCATCCAACACAGGCAAGAGGGCACCTGACACCACATCGAAACCACAATCAGAACATCTCAGAAGAGAGGAACACCCTCCCTCACAGAGGATCACACCACTGCTTCTTTCCTCCATGAGGTAAGAGCATTCAAGGATCCAGTCTGCAAAAACACTACATTCTTCCATCCCATCTATGTGTCAAACAGGGAAGTTAATGCACAAAAGCACACTTCAAGCACACAGCCAGACACTGCACTGCTCAGTGACATCCAAGCAGGACCAGAGGTGCCAATGGGAATGGGAACAACCCTTTCCATGAATGGTATTACCACACAACCCCAGAGCTATCAGAGCAGCATGGCCCACTCAAATCCAGCCCTCTGAGCCTGAACTGTAGGTGCCACACACAGCAAAGTGCCACCTGGCCACAAGGTTCTCACCAAATCTTCAGCAGCACTGACTAAGAGTAAAGCAAACTGATGGTTTGACCAGAGAGCCATCCGAAACCCACCCTGTTCGGGAGCTAGAGGGGCTTCAACTCCAGCACACTTACAAAGAGGGTGAAGAAGGAACAAGAACTTTTCTAGCACTCCCCACTGCTATTTGGAAGAACTGATATCTGGGAAGAAAACAGTCTTGTCCTCGAGCTGAGAAGGTGAAACAAAGCTCCAGGTAAGAAACACTTAATTACTAGCTAAAAGAACTCTGTAAATTACTTGTCTGCAGGGCTGCTGCTGACATCCAAGGCCAGAGGGAATTTATCTGCAACTATAAGCTCAGACTGACCAGACATGTTCCCTTCTCTCCCTCATATACAGGAAGTTCCAAAACAAACTGATTTTTCTCATTCCAAAATGACACAATTTGTTACTTGGAGGAGAACGAGGACATTACACACCTACTTCATTCTCTAACTGCACTCTGTGGGAACTCACTGAGAAAGAAACAATTTTGGCAGATGTGGGTCAGCAAGAGCTATGATCTCATAGTCTGAGAAGCAACAGGCTGCTCTCCAAGGGGGAAGAGCCTTCTGGCTCAAAAACTGTGCTTACCTTCCACTGTTCCTTGCAGGATGTATAGGGCACAGATTTTTGGATTGTCATAGTAGCCCTAGAGAAAGCAAAGGCAACGGTCAGTGCTGCAGCTCTGAGGCAAGGAATGCTCTCCCCACCCACCATTCCCTCTCCTCCAGCACACAGCTACACCACAAATATATGGGGAAGAAGGGGAAAGGGAAGATCAGGGCTCTGCCCTGAAAAGCTTATTACCTTTACAAACTCAATGTGGAGCTTCCCTGTGAACGTGGAAACCTCCCCCTGGACACTCAGCTTCCCCTTTTTGATGCTCATGGGAATGATCTCATCGTGAGCTGTGCTGTGTCCAACTCTGTCAAAAATGTCCAAGTCTTTCACCACCACGTGGCCATTCAAGCGAACATCAAATACCTTTGGGGTGAAAGAAATGAGAGAATCAGAACAAATTCAGGCACGTGACAGTTGAAATGGGAACAGAACAGGAAAGGTCTCTTCTTGTTATGCACCCAGGACCTGAAAGCATTGTAACATGCACTGCCCCACTCCCTTGAGAAGGATTCAGAGCCCAAAGCAGTCAGGTAAAGACACTGAAGAATTAACATTACTTTCAAAATCCCTGAAACCTGCCTCCCCCGTTTAAAATACCCCCTACATCTGCTGTTCTGAACTGGGGACACAACAATTTTCTTTGGGTTTATTCAAGCTTTTCTTTCACAACTTTCTTTCCAGCTCCTGTCTGAGGACCTGCTCCTACCACCTCAGGGTGGCTGTGGCACACCACACCCTAGGGAGTGAAGCCATTTCCAACTAACTGCCTGCAGCAGAACAGAGAAGAGGAAACAAGCTGGTGAAGAACAGAGTTTGAAGGAGGTAAAATGTTTAACTGCTAACCACATCTGTGAATTCAGAGTGAAAGTCTTCCTCAGGGCTGCAGTGACTCAAACTTCACATAGCACCTGGGGAATCCCAAAAGAACCACATCAAGGAAGAGGAACCAATGCCTCAGCCCTTCAGTTTAATCTGAGGCTGCTTTTTGCATCCGTCCTGTAAGCCAGCCCCACCAGTTCTGGTCCCTGAAATACTCCCCTGGCAGGAAGGCAGCACAGTGCTTAACGAGATCAGCTCTAAAGAAGCTGATGGAGTCAGGGGAAAGACAGACTATTACACAAACCACTCCTATCCCAGTTTATCACAGGGCTTTGAGTTCTTCATGCTTCTGTTTTCACCTCTGTACACGAGGTATTTCAAAAGTGGACATGAGCAATAAAGAGGGTAAATTTAATTCTGTGCGTTCAGAACTCAGCCTGAACCAGTATCAAGTCTTATTTCACTCATAAAAATTGTTTTGAGTTGGTTATTTAACCCAGATCACCTCTCTGCTTCGATCTGTGCAATACTTCCTCCAAGACAACCATGCTATCAGGTCAGGAATAAAGTGTTCAGGAAGAAGGTAAAAAAACTCCTCAATGCCAGCACAGCCTAAACAGTTTGTACAACTCTACTGCTGATTATGTTTAGTTGGACATGGTTTTTTGAATACTTTGAAATGCAGTTTTCCAGTCTGACTGTATAGGTGGAATGTGGGAGGGAGCTCTAAAGTTTCAGAGCCCATGAGAGGTCTAGGAACTTAGTTAACCATTAGCACCTTACTTCACTCCTTCCTCCAGCATGCAAAGCAGCAGAGGCAACCAGAGCACACACACTCTTAGCCAGGAGCTCACATCAGACACACAAGGAGCTCTTGCCTACCTTCTGTTGAGACTGTGCAAAATAGACCTCTGCAAACTTCAACACCAGCACATAGTCACCCTCCTCTTTGATGGGAACTTCATAGCCAAAGGTTTCCTCGTTGTAACGCTCGGTCTGGTACAGAATCTGGTCTTCAGCGTTGGACCGCAAGATTGGCAGCTTCATCCCGTAGTCAGAAGCTGGGTTTCAAGCACAAAACAGTGAGAGGAAGGGTCAGTTTCTGAGGCACGTGGAAGGAACACTTTATACACTCTGGAAGTGCTTAACTCCACAAGTGGCACTTACACCCTGTCAGAGCAGCTTCCCCTCCTCGCTCTGACCAGGTGGCGGCACTACTAGAGCAGAAGCAGGGGTAGCCAAAGCCCCAGAGCCCGGGTCCTGTAGGAAACCAGGTCTGGACCTTCTGCAGTCCAGACACAGTAAACTCACTTGCAGCATTTCAGAAAGAAGAGCCTGTTCCACAAACAGTGCACAAAGCCAGAGCACTCGGCCACCAGCTCTTGTTCCTAAGAGGAAAAACACCTAGAATATTTTTATGGTATTTTCAAATTTCAAAACAAAAACAGTGGGCACAGGACTGACTTGACTCATTGATACAACACAGCTGAAGGTAGCAGTTGATGGCATCAGTTTTTAGAGACTCATCCCCCTCAAGTGAAAACCTAGGGGATGGCAGAAGTGAGAACAGCATGAGGCATCCTACAATGCCCTTTCTTCCCATCACAGCCCCGCAACACCCGTCAGCCTGAAGACAGGAAGAAGGAAGCAAGATACACAAGGGTTTCAAGAGGTCCAACAGCTCCATCAGCTGCTGTTCTCACAGCCACCCAGCTTAAATGGGTGCTGTCTGCAGGCATCTGAACAGCACCCTGAGAAGAGCCCAAACAACGTTCCCAAACAGGACAGTAACTGACAAAATAACAGAAACCAAAAACTTTGCCTCTTCTCAGCTGTTGTTTCACCACCTCTAGAGCAACCCCCAAAAGACTGTAACTTGACTTGGCATTTGATTGCGTCAGGGTTACTGTACAAACTGATGCAATGCCTCCAGAGCTGAGAATCAAATGATCCTCCAGAGAAGCAGGGGCAGGAGGGAAGACTGCAGACACCATCTGCCCATTGGCACTTCAGGCAGGAGAAGCTGATCCAGACAAAGTTCTCTGCTGACATTTACCACTTCCACCCCCATTTCCATGGGAACAGACACTGCATTGGCCAAGACAAAGCAAGAACTACTAACCCAGAGCACGTTGCCAAAGACGGAGCCAATGCAAACGAGGGAGAGGAAATTAATGCCAGTTCTTAGTCTCCTGTTTCACACAGGGCTGCTCAGGCAATCCCCTGCTCCTCCTCACCACTCAAGCCTGGGCGCAAGGACTGAACACTCTAATCGCCAGAAATACAGAGGGTGGAAAGTTTAACCTGCCCTCCCACACAGGTATTTCTGGCCAGCTACAGATTACAGTGATAGCGAACCAAGGACTCCACAGAAGCCAGTTTCTATTAGAGGAAAGCCTGCACAGGAAGAAAGTGCTTTAATAGCCAAGAAGGTCACTGGAGAGGAAGACCTGCCACCTGCATGTCAGAGCTCTGCTGACAGGGCTGGGGAGGCGAGCTGGGGTTTAGGGCACGCTGGGCGCTCACCGGGAGAAGCAGCACCCATCGAGCTGTAACTCAGCTATGCCTGGCACCTGCCTAATTCTGTAATTGCTGTCAGCACATTCAGTCCTTCAGGGCACAGCGGCTGAACTGAGGCTTGGAATAAAAAAAAAAAAAAGGTTTTAATTTGCTCAGAGACAGGACAGCCNTTCAGGGCCAAGGGGCTGAACTGAGGCTGGGAAAAAAAAAAAAAAAAAGGTTTTAATTTGCTCAGAGACAGGACAGCCCAGAATTACTGTCCCTAGGTCACTTCCTCCCAGTCAGCCATATATTTCTGCTGTAGCCATTACAGGCCTGTCGGCACAGAGGATCCCAGAGTAAACGAACAATGGGGCAATAAAAAGCCATTGAGGGAAATGCAGCTGAGAGCTCAAAGGGGTAAAGTCTTCACTGTGCCTGGCACCACTGGCTGGAGCAAAATTACTGCAATGGCCTGCTGTGCAGAGGAGACACCACAGGCTTTCCCCAAAGGACGAGCATGTCACAATGTGCTCGAGAAAGACTCTTTTAATTCCTCGACTCAAAAATAAATTGTTCAAGTCCATAAGGACATTCAAGTCACACATGTGAGAGGTCTATGAAACGAGGCTGACCTACAGCAGTGAGGGCACCTTGTGCAACTGGGGCGTCACCTTCCATGGGTGCGAAAAACAAACCATATTAGAATTTAAATGCAACTTCCCCTGTACCCACTGAGCCCAAAAGGCTCTCCATTTGGGACAGCACCCATGACCGGTAAGCAATGGCAGTTCCAGACGTATAGCACAGGAAAATCCTCATCATCCTACACGGAAACAGCAAAGGTTAGGTACAGAAGTCAACAAGATAGCTCGTCTTTTCCACACTCCATCTCTCACCTGAAAATGTCTGCAGAGCAGCTCGGCACAGTTAACTTTTTAATACATTTGTGAATCAACTAAGTTTTGGTGCATCAATTATCAGAAACATGCACAATTCATACAACTGGAGTGGCCTCACAGGGAGTAAGAAAAGGTAACCCAAATGCAATATTAGTTCCATATCCCGTCCTGACTGACAGAGGGAAGGTTTTACTGATCAGTGGTTAGGGCATCTGATGACATCCCATGTGCTTCTACTTCTGCTGTGTCCCTGCCCTTGAACACCCTGCCACGACCAGGGCATGGGGCAAACCAGCCCGCTGCACCTTCCCTGCCCGGCCCAGCACCGGGGCTCAGGACCAGAGCGCAGCGAACAGCAGGGCGCACCGAGCCACGGGGATGCGGCTGCGGAGGGCAAGCGGCGCGTGTTCTCAGTGCAGGGAGCGCGCCGCGGGCTGGCAGAGCCCGCTGTGGAACACGGGCTTCTCGGTGGAAAACGGGGGGAAAAGGAGCCCGGCGGCCAGGAGGGCAGCCCGACCGCTCCCGCCGCCTCTCCAGCCGAAATCCCACTCCGAGCCCGAGCGGAGCCACTTCCCCCGGCATTACACAACCCCGGGCCGGGGACGCGATCCCGCAGGGCTCAACCCGCCGCCTGCGGGGCCCCGGGCCGGCGAGGACGGGCGATGCAGCCCCGGCCGGGCCCGGGGGTGGCGGCGGTGCCGCGGGTGACAAGTGCGGGGACACCCACCGACCCTCCGCGGGCCGGCAGGACGCGGGCCCC
>VWZG01001720.1:212961-272219 GCA_013396735.1 Grallaria varia
GAGGCGTAGCCCCAGCGCGGGCCGGAGCGGCCCCGGAGCGCTCGGGGAAGGGGCTGGGAGCAGCAGCTCTGAACAGCAGCCCCCGGGCCCGGTTGGCTGCCCCGGCAGGACACGCCGCTTCTCCCGCCCGGCCCTGCCGTGGAGGATGGGAAGAGGCGGCTGCCCCCCGCCCGGTAAGGAGCGAGGCGGCCGGTGGCGTGGAAGCCCCTTGAACAGCAATAATCTGCGAGAGAAGCAGAGCGGGCACTGCAGGGCAAGGCGGGCAGGTGGCCTGGCACGGGCAGCGGCCGCTCCGCGGGGCGTTTGGCAGCAGAATGGGAGATCCTGTGGGTTCGGGGGGACCTCGACAAGGTCTTGGGAGGGCTGGAGGGAGACATCCCAGATGCAGCTGTAAGGAAATTCACTCCCTACACGACGGGAAAGCAAATAGCTTAATGTTTGCCTCTGTTTGCCCTTGTGTCTGGTCGCGGTGCTGCTCCAGGCGTCAGACACCGATGGGACCTCGGGGCTGTCCTCCAGCCACCGGCTGCGTTAGCAGCGGCTGCTCCGCAGTCCCAGAATGTTTTATTAGTTTAAGTCCGCCACAAAGCATTCACTCTTAGAAATAAAGACTTGGTGCTGTAGATTGAGAATCAAACGGGTTCGTTGCTTTTGCAATGCGCTTGGGGGCCTCTGAACCAGCCACAGCCTTGGAGAAGTGACCTGTTTGAGGGTGGGGTGTGACCACCTCTCCCCCGCTCCCCAGCCTCCTCTGCCCAGGTCGGAGTGTGCCCCAGAGCATGTTCCTGCTGCTGTCACCTCGGCTCTTGGGCTTGTGGTATCATTGGACCCGGGCAGACGTGGCACTGCTGTGCTCCCATGCCAGCACTGCAGCCAGGAAGGGTTCCTGAAACTACACGGTGCTTTAGGAAACTGCATCCAGAAAAGCAGCGTGAAATGCGCACGCTTAGCACCTCTCCAGATCCAGCCACCTCATGCTGGTTTCTGGCAAATCATCTCAGCATTACAGACCCCAGCCCTGGCTGGTTAATCCTGGTTAATCTGCCATATTCCTGCTGTGTTTGTGACCTATTGGGTGTCCCCCAAGTTCTGTTACCAAAGGAGTGCAAGCAGCCGTGGCCAGGACAATGCTGTCCAGTTGGCGAGGCTGAGGGAGGCCTCGTTAGAGCTCATTTGTACTGATTACAGGCGATCCTCTCTAATCTCTCAGTTTAAGCTGTGATGCACTGGGGTCAGGGGCACAACTTCAAAGCACATAAATGCTTTGTGTGTCACCAGGTGACTGCCACGAGCTATAAAAGTGAAATGGGAAAAGGGATGGATTAAATCATCAGCAGGCGGGGGATGGCTGGGGCAGAAGTTACACACAGCAGTGAGTGCAGATCCTCATATTTCCAGGCCTGAAACACTCCAGGGCAGCAGAGGTCCCACTGGGTGCCCTACACAGCCCCGTTCATGGCCCAGGTGGGCTGAGGCAGGTGGCCCCCAATTCAGCAGGGCTTGCACAGGTCTCACACATGCAAAATGATGATGTGCAGCCAGTGACTGGAGCTTCATTACAATTCCACCATCAAACTGTTCTATTCAGCCCAGATCAAATGCGCCCATCAGCAGGAATTCAGACACAAAGGGATTTACTAGATAATGTATAGGTATGGCCAAGACAGGCCCCTCAGCTGAAGGAGACTCCATGATTTCTATAAGGGCAGCCGCGGCCTTGGGAGTGTCACCAGGGACTTCTGTGGATGTGCTATGCCTGGGGACTTTGTTCAGGGCTCCTGGGGCTCCTGCACATCTCACAGGGAATTATCAGCAACCTTTCCTTGCAAAGAGGAGAGTTTCCTTGAAAAGGAAGAGTTCCCCTCCTTGAACAGAGGGGAAAACCCCTCTCTTTCCCTTCCATCTGAGGACTCACAGCCTTTTTGGAAGGCAAGGCACTGAGTATTGCAATACCTTCTCTGCCTCCCCAGGGAGAGCATCTTCTAATAACTAGCCTGGGAGACCATTTCCCAAGAATCAGCAGCCCATCGTGAAGCAAGAGGGAGTAACTGAGCAGCAGTCAGTGAGGAGGGGCAGTGGCTGTGCTCACCCAGGGGCAGGAGCCCTGGCTCTCGGGCTGGCCATGGCCACTGGCAGAGGGCAGCAGACATGCTGTGTGGCCTCTGTCCATGATGTCCTACACTGCTGCCCGAAATCAATACTTGAGGTCACCAGCAACTTGATGCCAGCTTATGCTCCAGATGTCAAAGGCTCTATACTGTTACTAATCCACTGAGTCCCTTCATGCAGACTGGATTTACACCAGTAACCTAAAAGTGAAAGGCTCAGGGTCGTCTTCTCAATCTCTTGATCTCTCCCTGTCCCTTGGCAGCTGTGCCAAAATGACTCAGTTTTGGATCAGTCCTGCTTGGTCTACCTACAGCCCTGATCATTCACAAGTGATGTGGGGCACATATTCTGGGCATCAGGGATTTCCTGCTGTGAAATGGGATGAGGATTTGGAATGTCCAAAAAGAATAACGGAGACATGTGGGTCAAAAGCAGACCTCATGGCTAATGAGACATCTAAGAAGTCAATGTGAGCCAGCCCCACTGCTTGGACCACCTCCTGGACAGTACAGGGCTACAGGGCTCAGGTGCCCTGAAGAGCAGCTGTGCCCTTCCATGTGGAGCTCTTTGGAAGCCTCCCTAGTACTGAACTGGAGAGGAGAGCAAAAGGATTTAGATTATTTAGATTGGAGCTTTAATCTCTGCCCTTGTCTGCACAAGAAAGTAGTAAAACTCCCTAGGATTATTTAGGGGATTTTGTGAAAGGAAAATCAGACTAGCAGCAAGAGCTTCTGCTGGGAGAAAAAAAATATGAAGGTTTTTGAGACCTGCCCTGTCTGACCTGTTCACTGTGTCATGGTGAGACCTGGCAGAACAAAGCTGCAGACGATTTGGCAGACTCAGCTGTCCTTAGAAGTAGCTGTGTCTCCAGGACTGCCTCTGCAAAGACACCAAGGTGTCCTGCAGCCACTCTTCCCCTAGTACTGGTGTCTGGAAGACAAGCACAGCTCTGCCACGGTACAAACACAGGGACCTGCTGTAGTTTGCAGAGAACATCCCCACCCACTGGGATGCTGCACTGTGGATCAGTGCAGCCTCTAGAAATGGGGTTACCCATAAATCAAGTCTGTGTCCTGCCATCTGACTCTTGTGGCCAAAAGATGTGTGTGCTCTGGGCAGGAGCAGGCAGAGGCAGCCACCACACTTGTGGCCTCTGATTGCCCATCGGGCTTGTGCATGCTGGCTGTGGCACAAAGCGTGTGCCCTGAGCTGTCAGTGGTCCCCACGGGCAGGCACAGCTCTGCAGCACAGCTGTCCTCCTGCTCTGCATGCATGAGCAGCTCCTTCCTCAACAGGCTCCACTGCAAGTGAGCACAGTTGTATGGCAGCCCTGCCTTTGGCAGACACCAGTCTGCACAGGTCTCTCCTTCCCCAGTATTACCCTAAATACATTTATAACTTACCAGGACTCTGGACTCTGTTCAGTTTATCACCCTCACCTACTAATCACAATACAGCTGCTGTGCCAGTAAATGTAGAGATCTGTAAATATCCATTTTCCAATTTCTTGGCTTACGCACACATTTCTAAGATGGGACCAGCTCCATAGATACACACACATAGTTTGCATACACCCACCTACATACAAACTCTTGCACTGCTGCACTCCCAGGTGTCTGTCTGCACTCCTGGCTTTTACCTGCACACACACGCGCCTTCCCCAGTGCACACACCTGTGCAAACACAAGTACACACACACACAAATATAAGAAGAAACACAGTTTTTCCACTGCTGGGATATCAGCCATATCTGCAGCTATGATGGTTGGCACAGCAACAGGAAGGCAGAAGAGAAAATACTCCTTTGGGACATGGATTTGTGGACGCCAAGCATTTGAAAGAGAACCTGGGAAGTGAAAGATTTGAGATGGAGGGAGCAGGAGGATATTGGTCCTTAACCTTCCAATTGGATCAAAGAGACAGAGAGGAAAAGAGCTCCCAGTCACAATGAGGAACACAAAACGATGACAATGCCCTTTGAAGCCAAGCAGAAATTAGTGCTGGAAACTTGTGATTGGACCTCTGCATAGAGAAAGGGGGCAACCATAGGTCTGGTAGAGTAGGGGAAGGGAGTGGTAGGTCGGGAACATCTTGGGGAAAGGATAAGCACCTGATGTGTCTGGAAACAGCTGGTGGGGCCTGGAGGCTGCTGTCACAAGCAGACATGTGCAGCATTTCTGAGTGCGAAGAGGCTGGAGGGCAGGGCACTGCCAGGCAAGGAGGCTCCCAGCACCAACCAAGTCACAACTTAGCTCCCACAGCACAGCCCCACTGTGGATGTGCTCACAGTTGTGTTTGAAATGGTCTGAAAGTGTCGGGGGGTTGGCTATTGCTGCCTATGCAACTCCCACCCAGCTCCCCTCTCTCCCACTGCACCTTTGCCACGACACCGCAGGGGCTCTCACCTGCCCTGGTGCCAGTGGAGGGGTGCAGGGATGGGACCGTCCACACTGACTTCACTGTGAAGCACCTCCAGGCCCCTCGGCCATGGGGACAGTGGGAGGAAGGGCAGAGTCCTGACAAAGGCTTAATGGCCAGCAGTGACTGCCCTTCCTGTGGCAAGGAATTGACTCTGGACGCCAGTGCCGACACTGGGGTGTGCATGTGCCCAAGCCCTTCTCCCCAGCCTGGCCACCACGTCTCACAGGGACATTCAGGCTCCACATCATTTCAACGTGCATATTTATCACTTTCCCCCTGCAAGACATGTAGTTGAATTTACTCTTAGTAAACATAACCACAGGAGATGCAAATAAATGCTGGAGAAGCATAAATAACTCCACACAGATAGACACACACACAGAGACAGCAAACACAGACACGGTTCACCAAGGGAAACCAAGAAGTGCAGAGCACGCCCTGAGGCTGCCACCAGTCCCAATGGCTTTGCTCTCATCCACCAAGCCAAGAGGATTTCTCCTGCTTTTGCTTTGCATCAGCTGGTGGGAGAATAAAGCTGGGGAGGAGGAGTCTAAAGTTGCAAATATCCCATGAAAGCATCATGGCAAGTCCTGGCTCTGCAGTTTCCTGCAATCATCTCCAAGGAATGGTTCCAGTTGTAGGAAGTTGCAAGTCTTTCACAGTGTGAAAGGGTGGAGAGGCATGGGGACCACCATGAGGGAGGAGCAGCAGGTCATCTTGCAATGTCCTAATTGCAGCCAGCCGATAAACCTTCATGTAGGAACATCGGGGCTAGATGCTCCATCTAGGTCCTCTTCTGCCCTCTCTAAGGTGCTGATTCTTCTTTAGCTGAGAATAGTCTTCAGCGGGACATCATGCGAACAAACTCTGCAACCAACAACACAAGACAGCCCTGAAGCAGGAGGCATCCATAGTTCCCAGCCCAGCTCTCATTCCCTGGACACACCAGCAGGTCTGTGCGCTCTGTGACTGGCCCTGAGAGCCCACACAAAATGTGCTTTAATCCCTGCAGTAGATACGATGATAAGAACCCACTAGCAGGTCAGTTCACTTGGACTCCTTCCCAGCCACGTACAGTCTTGTTTGCACAAGCAACTCTTTGTGAGACATTATGGCAAGAGTTGTCTCCCTTCACTGTAACTTCAGGGACCTTGATTTACAGACTTGGGAACACGGTATGATTTCTGTGTAAGCTTGCCACTTCACAGAGACACCAGGGTGGGAAAGCACAAGAGTTTTGGTAGGTACCAGCAATTTTGTAGTGAAAAGTTTACTCTGATGGACTTCTTGTTCTTTTAAAGATACAAGTTAACTGTAAGGATAGCCTGGATCTATTTCTTGACCACCCTGCAGCTTGTGAAGTCAATTACAGTTGTTCAAATTGAGTGTAAATGCCATCAAGTATAAATGTGTTTTCATTCTGAAAGGAATTGATGAGGAACTAATGACTCTGCAAAGAGGAGGACAGTGGAAATTACCCCCTTGACTTCTCCTTTTCCATTGATGGAGCTGTCCTTTGACAACTAAAGCAGTAACTCACGGAGAAAATGATACTGGGATAGCATTTCATGTATTTTAGCTGTCTAACATAATTTAGCTGTGGGAAACAAGAAGACCTGCTGTCATGTAATCAGCCAGTGCCTTAGAACAACTGCAGCTACCAGATACTTTCTAGGTAGACACTTTCAATTTTTTAGCATTTTCAAAGCCTTCAGAGGCTTCAGTAATCCCAAGGACTGAGATGCTTTGTCATGCAGGAGACCCAGGAATGCCTCTGAGCCAAAAAAATCACATCAATTTCACTTGAATTCTGTGTTTCCTGCGCTTCACTCTTACTGCAAAGGGACATCTGGAATTGCACCAGGGAAAAAAGCACTCTGCTATGCTCTCACACCTTCCAGCTCTTATATCTTCTTAGCTGCCTGATATCAACTGTTTCCTTGCCAGAAACCCTGAGCACTATTAATATTGCTCCTGCCGTGGCAAATGGCTAGGATCGTAGCCTAACCACTCTTACTTTTCCAAGCTCTTATGGCATGAAAAATGTCAGAAGAAATTAATTATCTCTAGGATTTAACATGACACCCCTAGATCAGATATTTGCAGTCTTAGTGAGCACACCTGGCACATGACCATCTTCTAGCATAAAGGCACAGAAACCAATTTCTTATAAACCCAGACAACAAGGTAAGACAGGGGAAATGGAAGGTGCAATGCATTGTCCAAAGCAATCCAGCCACTTCACAGCTCTTGCAATAGATTTAACAGAAAGAAAAATGCCCCATAAGAAGAAGGCTGGCACAGCATGTGTGCACCAGAGTCTGCTTCTCTGTGACAGTTTCTGTCTCTGACCTTGCTAGAATTAGGGAGACCCAACTGAAACTGAGATGCAGCAAGAGATGATACACAAATGAACAATTCGGCTGACTAGAAAAAAATAATCCTGTTTGATTTTTTTCTCCATATTTCAGATACCTGGGCCCCAAGCATGCAAATCTTCCCTTCCGCTTCAGCTTCTGAGCTGAAACTGTGACTCACAGCAGAGCAGATGGGCAGCAAGCGCTGATCCCTTCTCACCTTCAAAATCAACACGCCCATCTCCATTCAGATCCACGTCTCGGATGATATCCTCGATATCCCGATGGCCCACCTGCTGCCCTAGAAGCTTCTTCATGGCTTCTCGCAGCTCACTGGTGCTGATCTCCCCATCACCATTGGTGTCAAACTGCAAGTGCATGGAAAATACCAGTGGGGGAAATACAGTTAATGGAAACGGATCTTGCTCTGGTTTGGATTTTCTGTTGTCCTGCTCCTGAGTGCCCTATATTTTCTGCATTCCTTCTGTGTCCCTCCTTTTCCTTCTTTTGGGTGCCTTTTGGATCCAGTCTGTCTTTTGTCCTCAGAAACCCCTTGCTGCTGTGCCTGCACCAGCTTTCCTCTTCCTTGCCTCAAAGGTTCCCTTATCTTAGTGACTTTCTCTGCTCCTCCCTTATTCCATGCCTGGCTTGGCTCTTTCTCTGTCTTTCCACTGTGCTGTTCTCTCCTCCTCCTCCTCCTCTTCTCTTCCCCGGTGGGTCTTCTCTCTTTCCTGTCTCCAGTTGCTCACCTCTCTGGGGGCACGTGGGAGGGAGCACTCACCTCTCTGAAGGCATCGCGGAGCTCCTTTACACCAATCATGTCTGCAGTCTCTGCTAGCAGCTTTGGTCCCATCAGCTCAACAAAATCTTCAAAATCCACATGGCCACCCACTTGGGACAAGATGAAAGACTGTGTGTAAGAACTCTGCCCAGCACTCACCTGGCACTTCTGTGTGCCCCAGAGAGCGCTTGGCTCTCCAGGAAGCAAAACACAGAAGGTGTGGGACAGTGGAAGGAAAAGCAGAGGAAGTTTTAGACTGTATTTTCTGGATTACGGGCTAGGCAGAAGGAGCCCAAGCTATTCCATATTAGGCAGGCATGGACTGTCACATCCTTGTGGCATCGCATCCTACGTATTAGAGGCTTGATCGTTCTAGTGCTTACAGCAACTGTGTGCTTGTGCCTGTGCCAAAGGGCACGGCAAGGGCACAGCATGATGTTCCTGCATGGCCCAGGCAGTGCCCTGCAGCAGTGGAGGCCTGCTCCATTACAGCAGCTAATGAACGCCCAACTGTTTATTCATTGTATTAATTCTTTTGCTTGCTACTGCCCTATCTGAAAGCTGTCAGTAACACTTTCAAATTCCCAAGCACTTGTGTGCCAGGGTTATCAGATGATTTTGCATGTGACTGGGTGCATATGTCACAGCTGTTTTCCTTCCCTTGACCAAGTAATCTGTCCTTTTAACATCATTCTGTGTCAGAAATAACATGCACTAGATATCCTTTTCCCAACCTTGCTGAGGATGATACCCTGCTCTGCCACAGATGAGAGGTGACAAAAATGATGGTGAAAGACAAGGGGACACAAAGGCAGTTACAGTGAATTGGATGCATGTCACATCTTTCCATGAGTGCAGCATACCCTTCCATCTGACACAGCTCACTCACAGCCCATCCCCAGGCACAGCAGATCCACAACCAACCCCTGCAGAATGAACAGCCATCCAGCACCCATCTGACCAAAACCTCTCCATCTTCCCAGGCTCGCTCTTCATTCTGACATCATATGACAACACACAGAACCTGTGGCCCAGTGTCTGACTGTCTGCATCACGGGCAGTTTTATACCTGACAGAAGGACAGCCCTTCCACTCACTGTTCCCATATATAGTGCAGTTCACATAGCCCCTTTGATAAGCAAAACCAAAGGCATCAGCTTCTAGGGACCACAAACAAACAGGGGAGATGACAGGGAGTGAAAATGAGGGGGGGGAAATCCAAAGGAAAAGAGGCAGCAGGGGACCAAGAGAGCCTGAGGCAATGGTGCAGGGCACAGCAGCAACAGGCAGGTACAGCCAGGTGGGTATTACTCACAGTTCATGTTGATCTGCTGGGAGAGCTCTATTAGCTCCATCTCAGTGGGCATGTAGCCCATGGTCCGCATGCAGTTCCCCAGGTCCCTGCAGTTAATAAACCCATCCTTGTCTTTATCAAACTCCTTAAAGGCTTCTCTTAATTCTGTGGGAATGGATACAAAAAGAACAATATTGTCAGTGACAGCTTGAAATACATTTTCTAAGAAAGCTCCCCAGAATCAGCAGCACTTTATGAGGCCAGACTCCCTAAGATGCTCTGTATTTTCCCAGCACATCTCCCTGCAAAGAGGCAATGACTGGAGCAAGGTTATGCTCTTCTGTCAGCAGCACTGCTGACCCATTCCTTACAGAAAACTTGTTTGGACTATTAAGTGCCATAAACTGTTCACTGCTAAACTGTGGTTCATAAACAAACTGAAATTTGTAAGTTTTTTCAACTTTTACACCTGCACTGTTTTATATACCTTTCCCTGTAGGGATTAGCAAGTCAAACAGCTTCCCTGGAGCCATACAGTTGTGCCACGCTCTGCAACACTTTGTGTGGGAGCTGGGGGGACAGCAGTTCCCTGAAAGCCAATATCCCATATTTACTCATCCTCCCACCATGAAGAAGCTGGAATAGATGCAAATTCCCTCACAGTGAGCACTCCTACAGTTTTACATACTATTTCTTTTGCTGGGTTTTCCAGGAATTATTCAAGTAAATATCTCCCTTGGTTTGCCCCAAATTATTTTAACCCATGGGGCCAACCTGGAAGGGCCAGTCAGTAGGTTTTCAGCGGGCAGGGACAAACGGAACGCAGAAGGAGCAACAAATTTTACCTTCAATTTCTTCCGGACGCAGTTCTCTATCCTGCAAAAACAGAACATATTATGTTAAAGACATTTGGTTGCCACAAAATGTAGTTTCAAAATAGCACTTATTGGTACAAACAGTTCTGGGACAAGACATAAAGTGAGAGAAGAAACAAGAAGGTGATGACATGTTTAATACCATCTATCTAGGAAGGCTTCCCAGTTCTCCTCCCCAACAGAGGAGGGGTGTTAACCCTTTTCTGTGGAAGCCTCTCTCCCTCTCATCTGCTGGACAGGGGGATGTCAGGTGCTTCCTCAAAACAGAAGAGATCTGTCCCAATACAGCAATATGTGCGGCCTCCCCACCTGATAGTACTTTTGGCACCTTCATGAAGCTCCTACATTATTCCCCAGCACCAAGTTCTGGAGCAGAGACTGTCCCTGCAGCAGTTATGATCTCCTCTACAGCTCTGATTGTATTTGTACTGCGGGTCCTGCTGACACAGCCAGATCAAAACAGCTGGAAGCAGTCTCTGTAACCAGCAGGTCTATACCATCATCTGCTCAGATCGCTGCTTGATCTCTGTCCTTCTGGCAGGACAGCAACAGCCATGAGCTCCCTCACAGCCAATGTCCTACACTCTGTCCCCACAAAAAGGTAGGAACTCCCCCTCTTTCTCCCAGCCTCGACTCCATATCCAAGCATTTTGAAACCAGGCATGAAGTCAGACACACAACATATACATAATCAAGATTATCTACAAACAAAACAGGACAACATTCACCATGTTCAGGAAACACTGCAACTTGAAACATCCAATTTGGATTTCGTGGAAGAAGGGGGAGGAAATAAAGGAGTAGGAAAATTCCAACACTGCACCAGGAAGAAGAGACGAGCATGGAAATGCACTGCTTTCTGGTTTAAATGCCCTTTCTAAGTCTTCTCATGGCTTCCAGGCAAATCCAAAACATCTGAGGATTTGGAAACACTGAAACACGATTTCTTTTGTTGTCTCAGTCTCAGCTTTTTCCCTCAACCACGGAGAGTTTCTCCTTGCCTCCCAGGTGTCCTCCAGCCTCACCATACGTCTCTGGAGACAGTGCCTTTGATCAGTTTGAGAAGGATGATCCTTTGCTATTTGACCACAGGCTCCCCTGGAAACTCTAATGGCAGCTGCTCAGAGTGCAGAGCAAACTAGGACACACACTGGATTATGTCTGTGCAAAAGGGGCCGTGCCAGAGAAATGACCAGCTTGCCACTCGTAACCTTCCCAGAGGCATCTCTGTGCTGGATGGAACTGTTGGAGCGCATTGGCTCTGCTTTTTCATCCTTCACAGACCTGGTATTTTCAAACATGTCATCCCATTTGTTCTGCTTTCATCAACACCAAGTAATAAAACAATTCAAACTCCTTGGACCGGATGCAGGAGGCATAATTGCCTTCCTGCCTTAGATAAAATAGCACATGAAAGCCACCCATGATCAGTTCCAACACCTTGTGCACTTTATTCAGAGACTGCAAACATTAATCCCTGGAGGCAGTGGCCGGGCACACAGCAGGTGCAGGGCTCTGATCGCCCGCACCGCGGTGCAAAGGGTGCCGCGACTCACCCACGGCGCCTCCTGTCTTGTGAGAGTGGCTGGGGTGGGGCCCGGGCCTTCCTCCAGCACAGGCATCACAAGACCATCCTCCTCCTCACTCACTGGAGACCACATTGCAACGGACAGGACTGACACATGTCAGAAATGGGGCCTTCAGCAGCAGCTCCAAGTTTGCACACCAAGGCATTTGCGTTTGCAGGGCTCTGAGCACATCTTTGCACAAGCAGATTCTGCCATCGGAGACCACAGACTGCGAATGCAGAAGGAGGGGGAGGGTTTACGTCCCTCCAAAACTCTGACTCAAGCGGTAACTAACGTCATGAAGAGGTTTGCTGTTTTAAATTTGAAAGAATATCCCCTACAATGATAAAGGAGTAGAATTGCTTGGGATGAAATGGGCTGAATCACTCTAAAGCTTTTGGAGAGCATATGGGAAGAGGAATGAAACTATTCCAAGAGGTTAGATCCAAGATATGAGCAGAGGTGACCCACAGAGAGTCCATTATACGTAATGGTCTTACCCTCATTTATTTCTGTTCTATACACAATAAATCCTCTTCATCTAGAGAGTCAATAAAAGTAAAGCTGTTTATCAGATGCACTTATTCTACATCAGGGTATTTAGAGACATCACTAATCCTACTTTTGGGACTTCTTAGGTTACAATGAGCTTCCACAGCCTAAGGAGGATGAATACCTGTCCAGCTGTGAGCCTTCCAGCTCTGTGCATGCTTGTGTGAGAATAGGTTTTGTGTTTTAGTGACCTGGCACAGGGACTGTGTGATCACTTAGTGGCTCAAGGTTAGGAAGAACAAAAGCCCTTTGATCTATATTGACACATAAAGACTCTTTTTCAGGTTGTTGGTTGAAGAGGAGCTTTCAGAAATAAAGACCTGGGTGTCTCCTACAGCTGCAGATGGCTATATCAACAAACAAGTAAGACAGAGGTTTCTTCCAGAGGCAAGAAAACTCTGGTAACTAGGGTGAGCTTTGGTTTACCACAGGAACATGGAAGGCACTGTGAATATCTGACAATGCACATATTCACTCATACATATCCATAAAAGATGTGTCATGTTTCTGTATGTCTTTAAACTGATGTTACTGTAGGAGTAGAACATTTGGGTGCAAAAAGATGTTTTAGTTCTTTTGAAGACACAATACTGGGGTGCATATTTATGTATATTTAAGATGTCCAGGTGTATACATTTGAATTGACATACAAGCACATATTTTTATTGTTTGTATATAAATGCACACTTTAGATGCACATGAACACACAGTTACTATAGGTGTGACTGAACAGATAGATGAGGTTTTGCTATTTATATTGGGGGGGGCGGTGCAGGGTGAGGGTAATAGCATTTGGTAGTCTGGCACTATTTGCAAATATGAGGACAGCCTGATGTTCCTCAGATAATTGGCTGTGATTGCTGCAGTGTCAGGCTGACTATGACAGTGCACGGGAGATTGTGTTTGGGTATCTGTGAGGAGGCAGATGCCTGCTTATTTCTGCTGGTACTAGTGTGCTCACTGTGAACTGATAGGATGCTCTTGGATATGGACAGCTCGTTCCCAATATGGATGCCCTGATTTGCATTTAAGTGGCTATTTAGGCTTTAAATGCTAATCTGACCCTCTGAGAATGAGAGGTGAATGTCTTGCTGGAGTAACAGCTTTGAGCACAGGACTCTTCCTGAGTCCACATGACTATGTAAGCCCTGAAGTCCTAAGACTTTCTCCTGAATCCATATGATTATGGCTACTCGAGTGTAGGCTTGGATCTATCTTCCACAGCTGCATTTTTAGATCCTCCTTTCCTGGCATTTAGGCACAGGGGTATCTGCACATCCTTCAGGTTAGACATTTGCCTGCGACTGTATTTGCACTCGGAGCTGGAGCTGGGCCGCTGGAGACCCAGGCCTGGGGGTTTCAGAGCTCCGCCTGTGTCCATGTGGCTTTGTGCATGTCTCGCCCGGCTGGGTGTAACTTACGTACAGGCAGCCTGTTTTCTGCGAAGCCCTTCCTCAGGAAGATGCATGCTGGCCCCAGCAGGTTGTGCATGACGGCGCAGTTCTGGGCCAGCACCATGAGAGGACCCTGGTACTCGCAAGCCGATGACCCCTCTTCGCTCGTCTGGACAGCCTTATAGCACGTCTTCTCGTCATGGCGGATCTTCCCAGCCAACGAGCAGCAAGCAAACAACACAACAGAGGACGTTACCTCCCCATCTCCTTCCTCGGAGTTTTACTGAACCGCCTCACAGAGGCATTACTGCTAAACTGCCGTCATCTGGTCCACGCTGCGTCCCCCCCACCGGCCTATTAGGATCTGTACAGAAGCAGCAAGTCCAGGAGTTCACTTTCCAAAGCTGACAGAAGTGCAACCAACCAGGAGAATTTCGCTTTGAAATGACACCAGACTCTCAGCACCACTCACATCTACCCAGACACAGCCCAAAGCTCCCACAGTCAGTCCCAGAGTTAAGGATCCCTCGAATGAGCACAGCCCAGCCTAACAGTACGTGTGCCAGCCTGTGCCCAGGGCAGAGCTGCCGGCCAGGGCACCCCAGGAGACCAGGCAGAGCCTGCACAAAGCCACTGTGTGAGGCTCCACCTTGCAGTTCAGCAGCACAGTGCCACACGCTTTATTGTATTGTCAGAAGGCCGTTTACAGCATCAGGTGGCTCTGCCAATCGCAGGCTCACGCTCTCCGTGCTGCTACTAATTAGTTACATCCTCAGGGTCTCAGGCAGTTACTGTTCTGGCCTCTTCTAATCACTGACAGTCCCCAAGTGGAGATTAGGCACAGGCACAACATTTTTGTGTGTTTGCATTTGCACATTTTGCTAACTGCACACGTCCTGCTAAGCTAGGGCTCCAGAACAGAATCCAGCACTGGATTTTGTAAGGAGGCACTGCTTTCCTTTTATAGAAATGCATTTCCCTGGCTCTGCAAAAAAACTCTTATCCTGATATTCCCATGCAGCTATAAAAAGCCAACACAACCCACAGGACCCTTGGTTTTACAGAATAAACATTAATCATACATCAGATTCCTCTTCAGGAATGATTCTACTTTTATAATTGGTGTTCCCAGGGGTGATCAGAGAAGGTCTGTCAATTGCCATTGTCTCTTTTAACCCTTTCCTTAAAGCCCGAGGTGCTTTTTCAGGCTAAAAGGCCAGATACACACACGCCCCATTCACACTTGTCTGAGATCATTGTGTCTACTTGCCGTATCTGCCATGTGCTATTACACTGCATGCATGGTTTGTAGTTTGCCTTTCTGTACACAGTCTTACATCAATCTGCTCATGTACAGTGTCATGTGAATATCAAGCATCAAAACAAAAACAACTCAAAAAGCGAGCCATGGAGATAGAAAATGATGAAGCAGGAAAGAGTTTTCATTGCAGTCATGGATGAGGAAGGAATCTGTCTCTGATTAAATCTGACACATAGGACACTTGTCCTTAAAAAAAATTAAAGATGAGCATCCATCCACAAATGGCATATTACTAGCTCAGCTAAATGCCAAAGCATCTGTGTTCAACTGCATAGCTTTGTGATATCAGTGCAATGTATTTTCAAAATGATCAGCTTTATTTCCTGACACATTTTTCAGTTTAATATATCAAATAATATGAGTCACTTCAATAGCCTACATCGGTTCTGTGTTTAATTCCAGTGAAGCCATGCAAAAGATGCAAAGTCCCACAGTCACAAATCCTTGTTTGCTGACCCTTCCAGTCAACAGGGTTTGTTACGAAGCCACAGAGCGGTACCTCATAATAGTCATCCCCTTATTTTTCTGTCTAGACAGATATTGCCAGTTCGATGAAACAGTTGCCAAGAGCCCCTCAGGATCGTGACCAGACAGCCTGCCACGGTGCCAGGACACCGAGATGTACGGCTCAGCAAGACCCCACCAGGGGCTCCCTGCCCTGCTCTGCCACTGCAGGCAGGATTTATGGCATCCAATGGTCCCTCTGCCAGCAGTCTCACAAGCTCTCCTGCAAGCATCCCCACAAGTTCTCTCCACCACAGACCTCCTACATCACAGCAGAGCAGGGAAGAGAGCTGTGATATGGGTATGGGGCAAAGCAACATCAGCTGCCTGTTACAGGGGAAACAGCATCGTGCACAACAAGGAAAATGCAATGATAGGACTGGGGAGATCAGGTCCCCTGTCCCTTCCCTGAGTGAAGGACCATTACCCTTCCTGGCTGAGTCAGGCCCTTGGCAGATTGTGGTGCAGGAAGGGACCGGGCTGATTTAGACATGGCCAAAGTGGTGAAGGGTGGGAAAGCAAGGGACCTGGATGCCAAAAATTTTAATTTCACCACAAGAGAAGCACAACAGGATCCACTTCATTTTCTCGTCTGTATGTCAGAGAGACTTCACAGAGCAGCAAGTCAAGAGGGGCCTCCATCCCAACTGCACTGTCTCTCAGAGGGAAAGGCAGCCAGGATGGCTGTAGGGTCACTGGGGGGACACTGTGATACTGGGAAACTGAAACTGCCAACAACAGACATGGAGTCAAAGCCTGATCATTGGCACCTGAACCAGCAAGGTACGCTGGTGTCAGCCAGGCCCAGACCAAGCCAGTTGGTGCCTGGGAGTGAATCCCCAAAATTTGGGTTGAAATTATGTATTCAAGAGTTCAAACTGTCACCCAAGAACAACTTTCCCACATGTCTTTAACATTGCAGCAAAATGAGTTTGCCCAAGGTAGAATCTGAGAAAAATGACTGGGGTCATAAAACAGCCAAGTGAAATTGTGCAGTGGTAAAGACTGACTTGCAAAGTCTCCACTGTAATAATGTGTGTCGTGATCAAAAGAATGTCAGAGTCCCAGGACCTGTGAGGATGAGTGCCTGAGGCCTTAATTCATGGCTCACTGGAATGATGTCTGAGAAATTCTCTAACTCAGCTTCACAACTTTCTTCTGTCCTGACATCCCAGGTCTTGTAACTAGGCACAAACTGCATCATTCAAAGCAGCTTTTAGGAAAGAAAGCATAAAATACCTAAGAGACTGACAACACAGAGCTTATAAGTTCTTGAATCCATTTTGATTCAAGCAGCCTGGCCACAGGTCAGACTGTAACTGCAATTGCCTTGATCACATTGAGCATATCTGGAGCCAAGTCCTTTTATTCCAAGTTGGAGGTGACCTCCAAGCAACCAAGTTGCTTTTTCATATGTGCAACATTTAGGTGAAACTCAGCTACCTCTGCCTCTCTTGCAGGTCACCCTGACCTAGGGACTGGTCTCAGCACTGCCTAACTGCTTGTGATGAATTCTGTGCTCACACACCCCAGCTCCCCCACAGCAGCACTGTGCCACTACTGGCTTTGTTTACAGAAGTCAAGATAACAAGCAAATTGTGTCTCTACACAGAAGAGGCAAACGTCCAGCCAGAAGAAACTCTCTGCTAGGGAGGTCATCTCCCCAACAGCTCCCTCCCAGAGGAGTTTTCCCGGGTGGCAAGGTCTCCTGGGTGGAGCATCTTGATGGCAGTGGCATCTCACTGTCATCAAGTTCTCCACAGAGGCAGCTCCTCATTGCAATACTTTGAATGCTCAGTGCAACTTTTTAATTTATGAGGAGTGAACTGCATAGCTTTTTGCTGCAATGCCAGCTGACAGGTACGCAGTGCCGTAAGATCTTTCTCAGTCAAACAAGGAATGTTTCTGGGGCATGTCATTCCCATTTCAATCCCATCCCTAACAGCAGAATCATTCCTGAATCTAATTCGTCCTGGGATCACTGTAAAACCTCAGCACAGAGCAGCCTGTGGGCTGAAGCCTAATAGATGCACGTGGCAGCTCGCAGATGAAGTCCAGCTGGGCCCAAGCATGTAGACACACGGGCCATGCTGACGTGCAACATGAGGCACAAACACACAGCCGGGGCCCAGTGTGTCCACTCACAAACAGAGTCATGGACCAGCAGAGCACAGAGAAAAGCCTGCCTCTGTGCCCAAACACACACCAACAAAACCAGATGCGTGCATGCACCAGGATGGATAGCCACAAAAACACACGTGTGACTCCATTCTGTGAGGACACCCACTAGCAGGTGAACACACATGGAGCACTGTACAGGCAGGGGCATGTGTGTGATACACACAAATTATAAAGAGCCGAGGACACACACATACTTCAGTTGGGCTAATAGGTGTGTATACTCTCTCACACCAACGCTAACACATACAGACATGTGCCCTTCACGCATACATGGATATCTGTCCCTACGCCCATGACACACGTGGTTACTCATGCAGGTACCTCTCAGCTGAAGCACGTGCACATGCACAAACTCACACATACACACACACAAGACGCCTGTACAGAACTGTGCCAGCACACTGTGCACATTGACAAGCACATGCTTGCACGTACCCAGAGGACAGCTGTGCGCACACACCGAGCAGGGCACAAGCCTGCACACACATTTATTTATACACGTTATGGCTCTCAGTGTCCTGGGCTCTATTGGCTGCACTTGCATGAGCAGTTCTTACAGGAAAAGTCTGGTGAAGAGACCTAAACCCTTCCACACATCTCTGTGTTTCTCCCACCTCCCATTCCCATCTGCCCACAATGACACCCATCCCAAGAAGCAGGGCTGGAAATGCACAGTGCACTTTGATTCAGGGAACATACCTTTTTAGAGAGGTTTCTCAGTGGAGACTTCACACAGTTGCCCATAATATGTTGAGGCTGCCTTTCCGTTGGACTTGGTTATAAAGGAACTGAAGCAATTGATCCCATTAAAGGTATTCCTTGGGAGCAAAGCAAGAAAGGCAGCGCCAGGCCAATCCAAACAGCTACTGGCTGCTGGGGCTTTCCCTTCTTCAGGGAGCTTTTTCTCTCTCTGCCTCTCTCTCTGCGTATTTTACTTTATGTTCACTTTCTTGAAGAGATGAAGCAGGAAGGAGAGGGAGGGGAGAGAAACAGACAGAAAGAGAGGGAGAGAGAGGGAGAGAGAGAGAGTGAGTGAGAAGGGGAGAGAGGGGGAGGCGGATGTATAATCTACATCAGATTAATGTTCAAATCCCTCCCACCCCCCTCAATCTGCAGACAAGATTGTTTCACTCACAGGAGAGGGCTGCTTCAGAGAGAATTAAAACAGAGGCATCGCAAGAAGTGATTTCAGTGATGAGTTCAGTAAATCCAGCTAGTTTGGGTCCACACAGTCTCTGAACATCACATCCCTACCCACCCTCCCCCTAACTCCTCTTGGCTTTTCAATCACCGGAGCACTAGGCTGGCCAGAAGGCAATCCACTTAGGGGCTTGGAGCAGAGTCCAGAGCTCATTTTGGAGCAGAAATGGACCATTTATCTGTGTGGGACCTGTTTCAGCTTATAAATACCAGCAGACCTAGAAGTGACTGATTTATTTTCCTGTATGGTGGAAGCAAGTCTGCAGACAGCAGTCCCAGGACCCTACAGCACTCAGCCCCAGGACAGCAATTTTTAACCACAAGGGAGAGACTTTGAACCAATCTCTCAGTAAAGTTTTTCCAGCTTTCTGCAAGTAAAAATCAATTGGCAGTTTAACCTGCGTAAGTCTGCCAAAGGTGGGCTCATTCCTGAATCGTAAATCTGAACAGCCCCAAGTTAGACAATGTGAAGCAAAGACTTTGGGTATCAGATCCATCTGTTCCATTTCCAAGCATCCAAGTCCTGGAATAAATAAGAAGCACATGAACAGAGAGCCAGCTCTAAACTTTGGACTTTATGCCTGTTGTCGTAACAGAATAATCTCTCAAAAAAATAAAGGGATGAGTCCCTAATACATTTTCCTCTGATCTCAGGCTGAGCGTAAGACCATTCAGTCTGAAAAGAGATTTAAATTGCATGGAAAACTCATCATCACACTGAGGACCTGAACAGGACAGTGAATGCTCCCTAAGCTATGAAGATAGCACAGGTGCAGGTCCACAGTGATAAGAAGCCGTGGCATGAAAAGCCACCTTCTTTAAGAGCTGTGAAGACCAAGATGACCCTGTTCTTTTACTGTTATGCAGCAGACTGGTTGGACACTCAGGTGTTCAGCTGAGAGATTTCACAACTTTCTTTGAGAGTGTGGTTCCAAACAAAAGCCTCAACAAAGACCTAAGCCATAGGCTGAGTATCTGCACCACACACTTTTGTGCAGGAGCCAGACTCACTCTCCTTATAACTCTAGGGCTGTAAGACAGAGAAGGATGAACTGTCAATGTCATACCAAAGCAGGGATTTCTCCTTCCACCCTGATGGTGCTGTGGCAAATTAAGTACGATTGTAAGACGAATCAACAGTTGTTTTAGAGCTTAGAGGCTTCTTCACCTAAGGAAATCATATTAGGAGTTCAACTAGGACAAAAGTCAACAGCTTTTCCAGTTCCAGTTCAAAGTGCATGGCCAAAGGGGATGGTGTTTCTTGCTCTTCCTTGTGCTAACCACTTCCTAAGAGTGAAGGCAGTGGAACAGCCTCCTCTCAGATCCCCTCAACGCCTTCTTCATTGAATGGCCTGGGTAGGAGCTACACAAAGAAGCTCCTGAACAAGAAGCTGCAACAGCAGATGCTGGAAGGCACTCCTTGAATCCAAGGCAGACTGAGAGAGGGACAGAGGTGATGGGGAAGCTCTGGTCTGGAAGACCACCATAGTAGAGCCCACACACAGTAGGCTGGGAAGCGAAACTCTTCCTGAGCTCAGCCTGTCTCCTGCTGTCTTTTGAAGACTCCTGATGCTGAGCATATACACAGTCACTCCTTGGGGGCTGTGCCAACCCTGGGCCTCACAGCAGGGGACTTTACAGGAGGAAGCTGAAACTCCCTGTCCCCCTAAGCCTGCCATCTTTAGCTCTATTTCTCTTTTGCTTCTTCAAGCAGCTAATGGGAGGCTGATCTACCCTCCGACAAAGTGCCAGTCATTAATAATGTCCTCTGTCAGCTGGAGCCATTCCCCAGGCTCCTTGTTTATTGACGAAGTGCTTGTCTCCCCTGAGCAGAAGCTGCCACACAGCGAGTGAGGCGCCTGGGCTCCTTCCCGAGACAAATGACTTCAATTCCAGAGAAGAGAGAAGGGAGAATTGCCTTCCTGCTGCTAATGAATCTTCCCCTGACAGGCAGCAGGGAGGCCAGGAACGCCCTGCAATTGAGAAGTGCCCATCTCCCACATTCTCCCAGAGACAGGGAGTGGAGCAAGGGAGTCAGACATCTCTTGCCAGAAGAATCCATCACAGCCCCCAGACTGCTGCAGGACAGCTTTGGAAGACAGCTGTGGAGTGTATCTCAAAGAGCTCTAAAAGCCTCTCAAAAAAAGTTGAATGGTCACCCTCAAAATATGTGCTTGTAGCAGAGCATTCAAAGCCAGCCACCATGGCACGCCACCGTGTTTGCGTGCTCTCCAGCTTTTCAGCCCTGCAGCTGTGGGAAACCTGCAGGGCAGAGTGAGAGGGCTGAGACCTGCTGCCAGACTTGGCAGGGATTTCGCAGTCCAGAAAGGGAAGAGGCAATGGGAGCCCACTTGTACCAGGTTTGCGGCACAGTCACAGTCCTTCAAACCTGCAGGAACTGTAGTAGAGCTGCAAGGGGCTCAAGAGATGGGATTATAACCAATTTTTGTATCTCCTTATTTACCCTGAATATCTTAAGAGCAATTGGACAGGACGCCACAATATAGCAAACAGACCCTGCTCAGCTCTGAGGAGAAAAATCCCTCTCCACAATGGGATCTTCTTCCCATCACTAGCACAGGAAGCTTAGAGATAGGCAGAAAAGTGGAGTTGGCAGAAAGGTCATTAGAAGATTAGGTTAGAAGGAACATATTTTCTCCCTTCCTCCAACTGAGGCTGCTGTAAGAGAACAGGATGCTGAGAATAAGTGTGTCAAAAACATTTGTGTGTAGGTGCTGATCTGTGGGTATGCCTATATCTGGGGTAGTCAGTATGCATGTGGGAGGGCTGCACATGCATGTATACTGGTTTTCCCACACTGTTCTTTGTGGCAATCACACTGTCCTTTTAAGGTCTGGGGCTCTGCCGTAAACTTTCTAAAAATCAGTAGGAACTTTGTGAAATACAAGTCTTGCTGATGTTTGTACATCCGTTCCTCTCCCCTGAGGTCCAAGGTGGAGAGCAGAGACCTCAGGGGATGCAGCTTGGCACAGAGCAATGTCTTGGTTCACAGGAAAGAAGCATTTGGCACAGTGACTGACCTGAGCACAGGGGAGGAAGAAGGCTGGGCAACTTGGAATTGAATGAGGAATGATTTATGTGGTTTAATATGTCTGGATTCTTTAAAAAGCAGCAGTGCTGTGCTTTGGGCTGGCACCTTTGGCAGAAATGCTCACTTCATAGGAAAATGTTGGATCTCACCATAGCTAATCACTTGGCACTTGCCAGAAACTGTATCCAGTGGCAGCAAATATCCAACAGACACAACAAAAAGAACAAAAGTCAGTATAAAACTTGGGATTATTATCGAATTGCAGCTTTGCTTGGCAAAAATTTCCAGTGGAAATATGGCTTTGTACAGGGAGACTGTTCAGATGCTAGGCCAGTCTCAGTGCACAATCCTTCACTTGCTGGCACATTACATCAGCTGGTTGTTCTCAGCACAACACAAACACTGCAACAGGGCAATAGGTAGTGGGGAGTAGGTAGCAGAGCAGGAAAAACTCATTCCTAGCATCTTTCCACTGAAGTCCATAGCTCTACTAAGAGCCTATTGCATGCCTCAAACATTTAGTCTTGCAAAATATGCCACCTTATTTAATTTTTGCTAAATTTAATTTTTGGTCTATTTTTTCCTATCACAGAGTGGAGAGTGCATATATTGATGAGTAGCATTCAAATCTGCTCCAAATCATCCTTTAGCTGGTAGCTGTAGATTTGTATTTTACAAGAAACAACCCAGTCTTGTTTACTGGATGACCTCAGATGATACTAAGCATTTGGAATAGGTAACATCCTCCTGTTGCCAGAGCTGTCGAGGACCTCCTTTCAAAGCTCCCAATTGCTGGAACATGCACTGGCACTCCGAACTTCTGCGACTGACTTCCCTCTCCTCTTTTGTATCAGCTGCCGAGTGCTTTTGTTGCACATCAGGTTGTGTCTTCTGACCTCAAATGAACCTTGGATGGCTCCATATTCCAGTCAGACACATACAGGTCCATCCCAAGGGGAGGCACCAGCAGGTATTGGTGGATGCAGTCCAGATCCTCATCTAGGGGGAGGAATGTTTCTGCAGAGAGTTTGGGAACTTTCTTTGCTGTCAGCTGTTCCAGGAAGAAAGTGCTGCTGACTCATGCTGTGCATAATATTCTCCTCCATTAGAGCAATTGGATCATATTCAATCACAAACATCAGAAAGGTTATTAAGAAGACCAAGGATATTTTCCATCCCTCTCAAGGTAACAAAGCCTGGACTGTCTGTCAACCTCTGTTTGGAACAGCTCTGTCTGTAAATAGCTGGCTTCATTCTGCATTAGATGAAAATAGATGGGAATGTGCCTTCTCCTGACACCTTCTCTGCAGATCTGGTCTACCTATTTTGCATTAGCCCAACCTCCAAGTCCCTACGCAGGAGATGTGTTGGCCAGAACACAATGTGCTGTGGATATTTTCTGCTGATGATCCTGAAGATCATCAATGGGCTACAAAAAGACAAGTACAAGCTTGACAGCTCGGAAGCTGCTGTGAGAATTTGTCATGTATATGCAGTACAGAGGTGGTTTAAAACGCACCTTATACAGTCCCTTCTCTTTCCTCCAGAATATGAGAATTGTGTCGCTCTGTCTATCTAGGACTACTGCAAAAGCAGCTAATTCTGCCTGGCTCCCTCACCTCTTTCAGGATAAGAGGGACAGGGGGTCAGGGTTCAGCTGGCACACTGAGGTGCTACTGAAAGTGTGGCTGATCATCAGATGAACAGAGATCTGGGAACCAATACCAACCAAATACTGCAAACCAACCCTGCAGCATTATGTGAAATATCCCACTGTGAAACCGAGATCTGTCTCACTTCTGTTTTGAGTAAGGATCAGACAGCATCTTTAGAAGGACCAACCCACATATCCCAGGACAAGGTCTCTGGTTATATCTCAACACAGCCAGCCCCAGACTTCCTAAACCCTTTGTGCATTATTTCAGCAGAACACAGGGGGGTTGCTGGTGGTTTTCTACTTCCTGCCTTCGACTGTTGTGACATGATGCTTCACAGTGTTACACGGTTCCCTGTTGCCTTCCAAGAGCAGAGAATGTCTTTCATCTGTGTGGGATGAAGCAATTCTGTGTATTCTTTCCAAAGATGGTTGCAAGATGCAAAGTATGTTAGGGGAGGAATGGGTGGAAGAAATATTAGAATATTGTTAATGACTTCATTCATGGATAGCATTGAGTTCATGGTCTTACACTGGTGCAGAAAGCTACTAAAAAACTCAATATGACCATACAGGCCAGGACAGGTCTTTGTCTTTAGTATTAAGCAGGGCATTTGATTGAAATTGGGGGATTACTCAAGTTCATTGGCACTGCTGTTGCTCTCTAAGGTCACAGGAATGTCAGAGGATTATTGAAAGGGAGGCCAAAGTTAGCTAGGCGTCTTTTACTGGATGCACACTAGATAGCTGCTTGTTATTGGAAATCAATACCACTCATGGACTCATCAGGAAAAAACAGTTACTGAAGCTGGAATGCTACAAGGAACCACAGCTAATTCAGCTGACAAACCTGCAGCCCAGCTACTAAAGCTAAAGCTAAAATTCCTTTACACTGTGATGACATCCAGTACTGCATGAAACAAAAATCAAGGTGGCAAAGGCTGATGAAATGGACAGTGGACTGATTTAAATGATTATTAAGTTATCATTGAAAGCTTTTATTCTCTCTGAAGATAAGCTGAATCTAACCAGAAGGTTTGTGTATTTCAGGGCATTTACAGATCATGCTGCTGTATATTTCATGAACAGAATATTTAATGAATCTTCTTTTAGCTTGGTTTTATTTTGATGTCTTTCAATAGCCTTTTAAAACAGATTTGTTTAAAAAGTAGATCACTGACAAAGATTAATGTTTGCTGGCAGACCCACTGCAGGCAGGAGGTTTATCCATTGCCCCTCAGTGATTCTGTACGTCTGGCTTTCATCCCTCAAGCTCTTTACAAGCAATAAATGTGATAAATTTTCCTCCAATCTGCGAACGGGAGGAGCTGAGTGCATGTGCTCAAGCAGAACAATGTTTCTCTGTGCCTGAGTTTGTTACATACAGAAGAGGTGAGACGTACCTTGGATGGTGGGGCGGGTGTCAGCAGGCAGAGGTGTACGCAAACGCCGGCCGATGTTTTAAGCACAGGGATGCATAAGCGTGTACAGAGGTGGTGGTATAGCCACAGAGAAGATTGAGCTGCACGAGTAGGCTGTATGTACATAGACAAGACATGTATACGAAGACTCTTTATGTCAGGCTGCATGCATGGACATGGGCTGTGGAAACTCATGCGGGGATGGAGCGCCGCGCAGGTACCCGAGCTCCTGGGGCCGGCTCTGGCCCGCACCACGGGCACCTCGGGGCCGTGCCCGGGGCTAGCTCTCCCGGTCGGAGCGGGAGCGGTCCCAGGCGTGGCCGGCGGGCCGCGCGGGGGCGCCCNCCGGTCACTGCAGTGTCCCTGCGGCCCCTTCGCTCTGCCTTTAGGGATCCCTTTTGGAGCCGGTACGAGTCTTCAGAGGTGCCAAAGAACACGGGAAAAGTCGGGTCAGGATACGGCGTTTGTCCGCGATTGTTTTGCCTCCTAAGCTGTGCACCCACGCTCCATGCCGGTGAGCCAAGACTACGCCACGGGACCGGCAACACTACGGCGGTCGGTAATTGAGCCAGAAGTCTGTTCACCCCAAATTACTGCGCCGATTGTGTAAATGAGCAGCCTTAGAGACTTGTCTCAGTTTGCCACGAGCCCTTACGCCACTGCTTCACCTTCGCCTTACAGGTACAACACAGCACGCAAACACCTGCAAACCCAGACCTTTCACCTTCACCTTGCCACCCCCACATGAAAGTTTCCATGGCTGGTGTCCCTGCTCCGGCGCTGCCCGACACGCTGCAGCCTCCCTCGCTAAGACATGGGGGCAGCTGAGAACTCCCATTCCTGAGCCATGAGCCACCCTCCCCCGGCGGGGCTCGCTGGGGCTCCCCCGCCTTCCCACGGGGGGAGCTCCAAGAGTGGTCCTGATGCAGTGACTGCTCTTGGGCAAAACTCCCGTTAGAATCAGCTGAAGCTGAAGCCATGGGAGGAAACAAGGTCATCCTGCAGACGTGGAGACCAGAAGGTTGAGAGGCTGGACGAGGCACTTTTCCCCTAACTGCTCCTGGCTGGTTAGAGGAGAATGTTCTTGACACCTGCTTTCCACACAGGGAGCCTGGAGGCACCTCCTGCCCCAAAACAGGGACACTTCTGTCATCCCGATTTGCTGTAAGGTCCATTAAGACCAGCTAGAAAGAACTAAAGCTCAAGAGTAAAGGAAGATACAGCATGACAAAATAGGGAAAATTTTACAGGAGATGCAGAAAGATTCCTTCCCTATTTTAATGCTAATGTGGAGGCTGACATTAAAGCAGGAATGGGAGATGGTGCAGACAGGGGAGGCTTTAAACTCCCTGTACAAATAGAAATACAAAAGCCCCTTTGGCCACAGTGCTAACAGCAGAACCCTGTAAATATTTCATTATTCTCTACACCATTGTTTGACCCCTTTGATCCCTATGCTACCAGAGGCAATTGACAGAAAACTGTTGGGGAATCACTTTACTGAAAAATTTAACAGTCAGGCGGGGTGTGAAAGTTAAACGGCTCTGAAAACGTTCAGGTCTCACAGCAGGATCACTTACGAATTAATATTGCATAGCAAAGGCCCAGAAAAAGCTCTTCTTAAAGGTGCCCGCTAGGCTAGTGCTGTGGCACAGGAGGAACGAGGCGAGGAGAACCGGCGGGTCTCTGTGCCGCAGTCCCGGTGCAGCACTGTGCTGTGAGCCCAGGGCCAGACTGCTGCTGCTCTGTAGGTGCTGCAGCCACATCACCATGAGTCTGGGAATGCCACAAAACTTGCACTGCGGTCCCTGCTGCCCCAGTCTCTGTGCTGCTGTTGCAACTGTTGTACAGTAATAAACTGTGTTCTGCTGCCAGGCTGCCACCTCACCACCACCCCAACTGTGAGGGATCACCACTCCCCTGCTGTTATGGATGCACGACTGCTCCATACTGCACTGTTGCTAAACTGTGACCCATAGCATGCTACAGACACCACAGGATCCCCATGCTGTTCTGCTCTGCAGAGGTGATAGCATGCTCCTTCGTGCTCCACAACACTCCTTTACCACTTGGCCACTCCAGCACTATCCTGCTATCAGTCCAAAATTATATGAAACATCCTCCCCACACTCCCTTTCCTTGCCACTTTCCCACTGCTGCATTATCACACACACATCCCTTGCCAACTACACCCGTGAGGCACTGCACTGCTCTCTCACTGCACTGAGCTCCTGCCGCTGCAGGGCCACTTTAAAACACTGCTGTCCCACTGTCCCACATATAACAAGCCCATACTCACACTGCACTCTGTCACCAGGTAAGGCTGTGGCGTTGTCCTCGTGCGAAGTCACAGCTGCACTTCCCAAACTGCGGCATGGTGGTAACACCTCACTCGCTGCCTTCTGCTACAGTGGGATGGTGCTGTCAGATCAGCACAGCCCTTTGCTAATATCACACCAGAAGTAATCAGTGCTGTATAGAATGGCTCCTGTCTGGAATATTGTATTACTACATCAGTAGACTGCTAAACTCTTCTGTGAGGCTACAACACTACACAATTATCACACCCATGCACTGCCAAAGTCCTACCGCATGGCACCAGTATCACATCTCTGCTCTGCCCCGGGATTGCGTTACCACACCACTGCATTGTCAGTGCCATGCACTCCAGGCACTCGGAGCCGCATGCACTGCACGCTAACCCGGTTATAAACTCCACAGCAGAGTGCTCTTCTGCAACTGTCGTGCCGAGCCAGCATGCAAAAATGTCACTAGACTAAAATGATATCCTGGCTTATACTTAATACATCATTACACTACTCTACTTTTGTTAATTCATGTACCGCTCAATTGCAAAATGGTGAAATATCCTGAAAGAGTATTATTGCTTAATTACATTAGAGCATCACTGCACCAATATAGCATAAGCCTAATTAATAAAATATCACTGCATCCTGTATCCTGGCAGTATCTTAGCATTCTCCTGGAGTACACACCCACAGTGCACTATATTGCTGTGCTGGTTATATAAACACGGCGCTTCTGCCTTCACTCTGTCTTTTTTTCGGCACAGCTACAAATCTGTCTCCCTCAGACACAACCCTGTAGTCCCGAACTGCTCCTTTTTGCTGTTACTGCAATAATGACATCCTCCATGAAGTCATCCCTGCAATTTTTTCTGCGTATCTGATTGTACCACTGTAGAGTGCCTGCATCTGCGAGCACATCCCTGTACCACTGTGGAGCAGGGTGATGATGTTCCACAACTGTAGACCTGGGACAAGATACAGTGATGCTGCTGGACCACAGCTCTCTGCTGCTGCAGATGTGCATCACTGTGCTCCTCTCCTATGTACTGCAAAATAACTGTTTTAACTGTTTCACAGTGGGCTGTGTGGGCTGGAGAGAAGTTCTTGTATGAAATAAATTATCTGCTAAGCTGTTGCTGTCTTTTAATTACAGTGTGGAGCAGACTGGACTTAACAGCACCTGCAGCCTCAGACTGCAAACCTGGACACTTGCATGTCTATGATCTTGCCTCAGGCCAGGCTGCCACCTGGGCTCCTGCAGGTGTAAGTCCTTACCTGTCTCAAATCTGCACAAATATTTTTACTCAGTGCTGGGGATCTGTTTTTTCATACACAGAAACAAAATTCATATAATTCCATTCCATGACAGAATTTGCATACATGATCTCCTTAGGCCTTTATTCACCCCAGGATTTTGATATCCCTACAAAAAAAAAAAAGCTTCACATATCTCTTCCTGTAACCAGCTCTTTGTGTATTCTAAATTATGGTTCCCTGTCTTGTATCCACAAATCCCCTGTACAGGAGGATCTACTAGAGCCCGCTCCCAAAAGTCAGTCCTAAAATCTCCACTAAACCGTTATTCGCTCATAGTTACTTCAAAGAAAGCAAGTGATAGATGAATACAGGGAGAAATGGAAATAAATAACATTATGCTCTAAAAGAAAGATGCTGGTGTGTGTGTGAGAGCACTGGTGTAATGTAGCCAGTGAAAAAAGGAAAACTAGTATTGTGTCTGTCTCATTTCTGTAAGGGGCATTGTTCAACACCACAGTTAAATTTTGCTAAGTTTACAGCCTTCAGAAGTGTCTTTTGACACTGGAATGAGAGCAGCAGAGCAGGTAAAATCAGGATGCCATTTAGGTAAGGATTGAGTTCAAAACCAGAGAAGTTTCTGTGACTGGGAGCCCTGGCATGGATTTGTTTGTATTTCTGACACTTTGGGGATATACAGCTCCATAGACTTAAAATCTGTTCTCAGACACATCTTCAATTCCCTCAGAACTACAGACACAGCACAAGTCAGAGCCGAGTCCATGAATTCCAAAGCCTGGTGCTAGAATATTGCTTTTTGTAACCTGGTTGAGCACCAGTCTTCTGAGCAGGCTCTTCCTTATTGCTACTACAAGATTTTAATCTAGGCTTCTGGTGCACCATTGGCACATGGAGGGTAATACTCATTCTGAGTTAAACACGACCATAACATTCATAAACAGCAGACTGTCAGCGAGGATGGAAAACTGTTGAGGAGAACAGATGTGCTTTGATTTTTAACTGGAGAAGTCAAGATGAACAGAAGTAGACAACACTCCCAGATTAAACATACGGGTGTATCACCTCCTTCCAACTAAGTACAGAAATTTTTCTAATCCTCTCCATAATGTCAGTTTGAATGTGGTCCCTGCAAAGCCTCTCAAACCTGCATCAAAACCCTTCCCCAAAAAAAGAAGGACCCAACGATAACAAACCCCAGAAGTCATAATTCTGGTTTATTTGATCACTTTCAGGGCTGGAACTTAGCCGCCCAGGCTACTGGCTTATTCCTAAAATTGTGCTTCTGGGAGATTGCAGTTACATTAATCTTCCTGGAGATTACATCTCCCAGTAACATCCCTAAATGTCTCTTAAAAGAAAATTTCAAGCCAGTCTCCCTCTGCCTTTTCATTTTAGAGGGTAACCCTGTTGGGTAATTTTACTATCAAAAGCAGCTAAAAGCAACAGCTTTGTACCAAAAGAGCTTGCAAACACCGAAAGCATCTGTTCCATTCTAACATAGTGACTGGGAAGGCTTCGGAATTGGGTCAGGAATTTTTTATTTTTTTTTTTGTCGTTCTCCCCACTACCTTCTCCTGACAGCTTCTGCCATCAGAAATGATTCATATGCTGATTGTACAGAAATGTACCATAAGGAGATGTAAACAAATACAGCAAAGCAAGGCGGGGAGCCAGAGAGATGGAATCTAATAAGTAAATAGATTTTAAAAATCCGCTTCTCTGACTCTTTCGCTCGGCTGGCAGAGCCACAACTTCCCCCGGCGACAGGGAAAGCACCGGCACTTCTGCCGTCAGCACCACCGAGAGCGCCCTCCGCAGCGCCCGGCGGGGCTCCGGGAGCTCCAACACGCGCCCCGTGCCCGGCGCGGAGCCCTCCTCGGGGCCGGCCCCGCAGCGCCCCGGCCGTGCCGCAGCGCCGGGAGAACTTCGGCAGGGCCGGCCAGGAAGCAGTGCATTTACAGCGGCGGGCTGTGCCCGGGGGGAGCGGAGGGCTCCGGGGCGGGGAGCCGAAGGTCCGTGAGCCGCAGGAGGAGGGGGGCGCGGAGGGAAGGAAAGGGGGAGAGAGGGAGAGGGGTGGGGGCCGAGGGGCGCTTTGCCCCTTACCTGGCCAAAGACCGAGCTGAGCATGGGGTGCAGCTGCTGGATGAGGGGATCCGCTTCCTCCGACCGATCACTGCCGCTGGACTTGGTGGAGCACTTGCTGCTGGATTTGGACAGAGGTGAAGCGCCTTCCGAGAGCTTCAGGGACTCTCTGCTGGACCTCTGCCTGTGACTGAAGAAAAAGTCCTCCTCTGCCTCCTCCCCATCCCTGTCTGAGAGCTGATGCTGGTCCTGGGGGTGACCGTGGCTGGCGTGCGGCGGGAGGCGGTGGTGCTGCCTGGATGTCCGCACCGGTTCCTTGCCACTGCCTCTCCTTGGACCTCCTTCCGCCGGCTCGGGCTGGCTCTCCCCCCGTCCATGTGACAGCTTCCCTGCGCCCCTCGCTCCGTCCTCCCTGGCGCCCGGGTGGCAGAGCGGCCTGCGGGCACTGGGCTCCCCGGGGAGCGCCTCCTGGCTCGGCTCCCTGCCCGTCTGCCCGCCTTGTCCTTTGCCGTCCCGGACGCGGCTGCCGCGGGGCTGAGGTTGGCCGCCCGCTGCCCGCCGGCTCCCCGCCGCCTTCAGCAGCGAAGTGCGGGACTCGCTCTTCGCCATGGAGGAACCGCTCATCGCGGGGCCGCTAGAGCCGCATCCCCGGCCGGGCGGAGCGCTGCCGCTGCGGGCAGGGCTGCGGCGCGCCGCTCACGGCATGTCCTGCGGAGACCCGCTTAAATCCCGCACCGCGGCCCATGTGACAGCGCAGACAAAGGCCGCGGCAGGGGCGCTCCGGCAGGGGCTGGCGGGCACCGTCCCCCCCGCGCCGGGGCTCCCCCCGNNNGGCGGCGGCTCGGACGGGCAGGTTGGGGGCGGCGTCCCGGGGGCGGCGGTGCGGGAGGCCTGGCCCCCCAGGCTCCGAGCCGAGTGCCTCCCGGGGCAGAGCCGGGAAGGCGAGCACCTGCCCCACGCGTGCCCCACGCGTGCCCCCCGGGCCGTTCCCCCACCAGTGGCCAGCACCCGGGCCACCGGAGTGCTCCACCTGGATGCTCAGCCTTGCCGACAGGGCACCGCGGTGACACTGGCTCTATAGGTCAGCACCTATAGGTCTTACCACTATAACTGTAAGGATTCAAAGTCTTGATCCAGATTTGCCAAAGTTCAGAAGAAGAGGCTGGGCACTTGGCCGCTGCCTGCTTGACAGCCCACAGGGGAAGTTTTGATCCAGCCTTTGAAACAAACATAGAGGCTTTGATAGGGAACATCATAAAAGGATATAAAATTCAAAGAGCTTGTACCTAAAAAGCCGATTACTTAATGTCTTTGTAATCAAACACAGGTAATTAAGTGGCAACAGGTGGTTCAATAACAACGTTCTGTTTAAAAACAGAAAAAGATAATGGCATCAAACCAGACATATATTTCCAATGAGGAAAGGACCCGGTTGCTTCTTGCTTATCCTCAGACAGTGATTGTGCCTCACTGCCAGACTTGGATACCTCAGCAGTTTATCTACCCAGAAAGATGAAGGTGTGATTATCGCATAATAAGCTTACTCATGCTCGCTCTGCTCTTGCTGGCACATGCACAGCAGTTACTATATGATGACAGTCTTCTCTGCAACAACCCAAGTGCATCTTCTCTTTAGCCAGGGGTCCCACTGCAGCCAGTGCTGCTGTGCCCCCACCACTACAGGTACGTGTGCAGGTCAGGGCAAAGCTTCCATGGAAAGAGAATTATGCTGTGGCCCTGGTTCAGTGTGCTCTGTCCCCTCACCTGTGCTATTAGCACCAGATGTGCAGCAATGCCTGCACAAGGTGCCCTCCATCCCCACTCAGGATGGCAGAGAGGAGAAGAAGCTGGCCCCACTGCCTCTTTCCTGATTTGAACCTTGGCAGCAGCTGTTGTGGTGGCTAAAGGGGCTGTTGAAGGAGTTCATGGCAGGGATGTTTGTCAAGTACCAATTTTCCATTCAAACCTGCAGTGTCATTTGAGCTCCTAAATATAGCCAAGGTACCTTTTGGGGCTTTGTTGTGGGCTGTTTTTTATTTCAAAACAGGCTGCTCCTGTTTGATATTAGTAACACAAAATCACTACTCGTGGCTGGATGAACATGAGTCCTGGCTTTCCCTACTGCACCTGCTTTCTGGAGCCGTGGCTCTACTTGGGTCCTTGTGCCAGGAAGCTCAGAGGTAGCAGGAGGCTGAGATGAACATTTTCCAATAGCTCACTGTCTTTGGAAGTTAATTCCATCAGGATGTAACATTGCTTCTAGAGAAGCTGCCGTTTTTGGAGTTGCAGCTGGTGCTGACAAGGCATTGCTGTGAGGAAGTCCACACAGATAAGATTCCTGTCTAGTCTGACTAACACTGCCCTCACCCTCCCTGGGGTCTTTTGAGCTGTTCCTGAGGACTGTAGTGACCTTGCTGTCTACAGGTGGGTTGTAGCTCCATGCCTCAATCAACTGAGCACTGCAGAATTTGGAGCATATGCCTCATTAGTGAGAAGGGACTCACTAGTGCAGGTGTGATTCATCACTTTGGAGAGCACATCAGGGATCGGGGCATGAAACAGCTTGACTAACAGAGGTAATGACAATGGAGGCAGGGGCTATGTTACAGAATCAAGTAAGAAAACAGCAGCAGCAGCTGAAAAAACTGTGTAATGGGACAGAGCAAGAGCACAAAGCAGAAACCTGGCTGTCCACAACACCTGTGTCTGTGTTTCAGCTGGGAAGAAAACCCTGGCTGTTCAGAGAATCCGGAGTACATCCTTCTCACAAATTCCTTTTGGAGGTTCTTCATGTATCTCTTTTTCTAGACAAATTAATCTTGGGATCACAGTGGCTGCATAGCATCCACTGCATACTAAAGAGTTAGCTATTCTGGAGCCAAATGCCAGGGAACAACAGTGCCCAGGTGCAGAGAGAAGTGCATAATTCCAGCACGGCTGAGCGGCAAGATGTGCAGGGACGTCTCTCCAGAGAGAACGTGGCTCCTCTTCCATCTGGCAGCACAAAAGAGGACAGGCCTGAATCCTCAAGACATGAAGATTATATTATGTAATGTGCACGCTCACTGCTTCCTGAGACAGAGTGGAGTCAAACTATCTGTGTGAATCAGTCCGAGGCCAAGCCAGAGAGGAGCTGCATTTCCCTCCCTGAACCTGGGGGATTCTGGAGCAAGTGAGTAGCCTGAGGCTGGGGGGGGAAGGTAGGTCTAATTCCAGGGTGCAGTGACAAGCACGGCACTGCCTGCAAGTGTAAAATCATAGTTTTACATAAGAGCGCTTATCAAAAAGCATGCCCACGAGCAAACGCATGAGCGCTTTTGTGGGAAGAGTTAGTTAGGTCAATCCTCTTTGGCTTCACTTGTGTCGAGAAAAATTTTGACAAAAATGGGAATACTGTTCAAACACTGAACTCAGGAGAGTGTATTTCCATTTCAGTTAAAGGCCTCAAAAAGGAGTTTGAGAGTGAAACGCCCATAAAATATAAAGGCTCTGCAAGCTGTTGATGGGAAGGCACAAAGTGGCTCTGACGTTTTGCAGAAGTTCTCTTGGTACTAGTTTCTTAGTTTTTATTATTTATCTCACCTTCATTTGCAAGAACATAATCGTCTAGGGTAGGTATAATATCATACAAACCATTTGACAAAGCAAATGAAAGTCAAAGCTGAACTGGGCTGAGAATCAGGATACCCATCAGGAATCTATCCTGTAACACAAGATGAACTGCCTAGCCCTCATTTATGGCCTTTCCTTTCCCTTTACTATTTCTCCATTGCTTTTAAGGAGTTTCAGAAATATGACTATTTCAATAGTCAATATAGATGCCAAGTGTTGGTCTTCTGGCATATTGTATTTGGGCAGGCATGTGTTTCCTCCAGAGGAAGCAAAAGCACTGACAGCTGGAGATTCTGTTTGCTTGAAGACTTCGTATTGCTCTTCAAGTTTTACTCCACAGGAGAGGAATAATCCTGACAGTATTACAAAGGCATTATTGTTCCGGCTGTAATCCCTGTGCTCAAATTCACCCCGGTTACTTGCATCCTGATTGCAAACAGAGAACTTCCCTTTGTATTTGTCAGGATGTGGCAGATAGATTGAAAGTCACTCTTTTCTATGGTCAAATAGCATTGGAGGTGGAAAGACTGCAGTGTGATCCTGTAATAAGCCTACAGGAATGGGAAAGGAGGATGAAGGGCAATAGAACAAAAATAACACTCCACAAGAGAAATGAATGAATGACAGGAAAAACACAGTTGTGGAAAAGCCAGATGACAGAGTGGTAAGAGGGAGAAGAAATGTGTAGGGGCAAGGGTGAAGCTCTCTACACTTTATAATGTACATACACAGGACTAGCCAGAGGGCCAGGCTGTGCCCACAAAGCTGGCAGTGGGAAAAACAGGTAAGTGCAGTCATCAGCAACAAGCCTTTTCACTGTGCTGCTCTGTGAGAGCACAGAATGGGCTTGACTCAACAGCTCCATGTTACTGGCACATGAGAGGCCAGTCAGAGCAGGAGATCACACTTCACACAGAGATGATGCCCCAACCCTTTCTTAGCTTCTTAAACCAAATAGCATGAAATAAGATGTCGTGGAAACTCTGCTTCTCAGGGGGACAGATATGACTGAGCTCCCTCAACTACCATGTTTGGCCTGACTTTCGCCAAACTCCTATGAAGAGACCCAAGCTTCCCTACTCCAGGCATGTAACAAAAGCAAATAATTTTCCTGGAATCACTCCTCACCCTACCTCCTTCCCACATACCCTTTCTGAGTCTCAGTCTCAGTTCACACAGCTAAGAATGCAATTAATTAGGATGATATAGCTGGCTCAGCTTTGCAGTTGTAGAGCCCACGGCTGGCAAATGTCACCTCTTTCACATCAGACATCTCTGTTGCCAAACTACAATCAACTTCACAGTCACATCTCCGTAGAATGCGCTGCCACAAGGCAGGAAGCACATGAAAGGGGAGGTCTGCGGGAAGGTTCCAGGGGGAAAAAAACCCAAACCTCTGAAAATCACTGAAGCAAAACTGATGTGATTTTAACAGTGACAGTCATATTTCTCTCCATTTGATACAGTCTTGAGGCATAAAATTATAACATGCCAAATAGTAAATAGCAAAGGACTGCTCAATTGGTCGGCTTGTTTTGATTTACATTGAGAGCAGCAATTAATATCAGAGAGAGAAAATTAAATCACTTCATAATTTTCCACTTTCGGATGACCTGAGCTCTTCTAAGTAAGAGCAAAGCTTTTCACAAGCCCATGCAGATGTTTTACAAGCACAACAAACTATGTATGTGATGGACTCATCTCTTTCTGAAATGTGATCTGAACCACAGGATTATGGCTGCTTTTCAGAGAAACAGGTGGACTCTTCAGCTGCATTAAAAAGTATCCCTGATTAATAGGTAAAAAGCCTGCCTTTTTTTTTTTTTTTTTCTTGCTAGGAGCATTTAATCTTTGCCAGTTAAAAAAAAAAAAAAAAAAAAAAAAGAAGGATTATTTATCAACTGCCTAACGAATTAGTTCAGGGAATGGAAGGGAAAGAGAGCAGCACTGATGGCCAGATACTTGCAGTCTGGGTTGAAAGAAGTTTAGGGACAAGGCTGAATAAATTGCTATTGCTTGCTCATTGCCTGGCAGCCTGATCTCCAGCCAGTCTCCTGGCAAAGAACACCTCTTGTATTTATTTTGGGAGAGGGTTATTTTCCAATGGGAAGAGTATTAAGGTGTATCAAGATTATCATACATCAGTCCTCATATTTTACTCTGTCACTATTGATGCACCTGGGAAATCAGAATAAAAGTAGCTGCTGCTTTCATCCTTTGACTCTTTCACTACCATCTACTAAAATATAAGCTACGGTCATGAAAAAAACTCAGTTGTACAACATAAACTCAGTTATACAACAAATAGGCAAGAGTATGAAATAACTACAGTGAGTTGAAATTCCTTTGGGATCAGCAGGAGTGAATCACTCATTATCTCCAGGGCAGTTGTTCTCTCTCCACAGAGCTGCTCTCTCTTGAGTATTTTATTTAATGAACACTCATAGTGGAATATAACCAGCACAGTACTGGTAGAATGTTGCTCCAGGGAAAGACAGGGTTTGGCACATCTCGCTTGTAGCCAGAAAGGAAGCTGTATGAGTTACAAGATACAGTCAGGTTTCTATTAGCAGCCAGTAGTCCCTTTCAGATGAAAAATTACAGCCCTGGATGCCAGTGGAGGAAGGACACCTTGTTTCAGCAGGAGCTGAAGCAGCTCCTGTGCAAGCATGCCCACCTCCCTGCTGAGCCAGCGGGCTTGCGGAGTGAGAGGGGCAAGATGCTGCTACCACTGCCATTGGCACAAGAAACTAGATGAAGGCACTGAGAATTCCTAATCTCAGAGATCTAATTTTTTTTTTTTCAAGAATTTAATAAAAGACCTGATGTCCTGAATAAAATTACAGTGTAGGTAGTAACACTACCTAAATTATCTTTCAATTTCAGATAAAGTAATTTGTACAAATAAGTTAGTTGCAAAATGTGTGTTATGCCTCATTTCAGAAAGGTGTTATGTTTTGGTAGTAGATATAACAACACCTCATTAGTACAATTATCAAGTTACATTGAATAATGTAAATTTTTAGTAATTTGCAAGAAATCCTGGTATCATATTTACTTCTACCTTGTGCCGTGCAAAGATCAGCTTTGCAGTTGTCAGGCAGCACTCACTGGTGTGCAAGCAGGGAACTGGTGTCAATAGGCAAGTTAATGACCACCCTGACTACCTGAGATTTTGTTTGAATCAGGAGTGAGTGATAACTTCCAACAGCTTTCCCCCAGTGCAGAGTTCCTACAGGGATTTCAGCTTTACTATTTCTATGCTTCAGTTTCTTTCCATGTGAAGCACAGACAGTAACACCTGCTTTCCAAAGGGATTCTCAGGACTTTGGATTTTAAAATTTCTGTTCAAATACAAAGCAGAAAGTGTTGTGGGCCGCTAAAAACTGTTTAACATAGCCAGTACAAAAGCTGAAGGAATCAGAAATCTGGTGCTGGATGTGAGTTCTAAATGCAAACTCTGGACATGGGCTGTTACATCCTCTGCCTTTTGAGGTGGAATTTAAAGAGACATTCATATTTGCTCTCTGAACCCCAAGTTCACATCACTCTGTTATCTGCTTAATAATAACATCAAACTGTACTAAAACTGTGTGTTCCCTGCATGAGTTTACTGGGAAGGCTCTCAGTTTACACTTTTGTCTTTGTTCAGTCGAACAATGTGTGTCTGAGCTGAATCAATCTTCTAAAAAAATTCTCCTTAAGACAAGTGAACATGAAGGTTCATAATTCTAAACATGCCAGTTTGTAAGTTTGAAGGCTCACTCCTAGTCTTTACCAAAATACTTGGGAAGAGCTGGCAACTCCCTGAAGTAGTTGAATCAGTGTAAGAGGAAAAGGAATGATCCTCTGCAATGAATTAAAATCTTAAGAACCATACTTCAAAAAGGGTTACTAGTGATTAGGAAAAATGCCTCTTCTTTCTTCCTTCCCCAGTGACTTTCCAGGCTATCCACAGTGATACATTGTGAGGAAATAAGTAGTTCCCAGTTTCCAGGTGCTCTCGCCTATTTACCTGGCTGAGAAAAACCTTGTGTATAATAAGTTCTTATCAACACTGGCTCTTTATGAAATGTCTTAGTTATCTCAATTTCCTATAGCTTCTTTCACTTTCCAGATGATTTAGAGCTGCAAACAGTGCTCCCAGAAGACTGTATAGAGATTCTGTTCATGACACCACTTAAATAAGTACATGACAGCAAGTCATACTCTATCTAATAATATCAAATATTTTAAAATATACATTGACTGAGCTTAGACATTTGAAAGGTATTGTTAATTTCTAATGGGTTTGTGCATTAAAGGCATGAGGACTAATGACAGACTAGCAGATCAAACAGAGGTTTTTCCTGACACTCCAGCTCTGAAGGACTCAAATGTGGATAAGACTGTTATGTAAGACAGGCTTTTGGATATCACTGAAGTGCTTTACAATTAAGATTGAATATTAATAAAAGACTTAAACTGAAAACCTCCAGCTATTAGAAGGATTAGGACTTTGCAGTGGGCTAGGGGAATACGTACAATGTCAAAGCCATTTTCTTGGCTGTGATCAAAGGCAGAAAAGGCTGTGGCAGAAACAGCATCCTGGAGGAAGTGGAACAACTTCAGCATCACATAACAAAATTAATAATAATATTAATAATAATCTATAACAGTAGTAGTGTAATAATAATAATAGCAGCAACAGCTCATGCAGAGATTGCAGCCCATAGAGGCAAAAGGAAAATTCTAGGGGTGCAGCTATAGATTCTCTCCTTCAACAATGTGCCTCTCACAGCAGGTGTCCCTACACAAGGGGAAAAGCATCTGCTCATTGCCAGCCCTGCAGCTGCCCTGGCTTTCCTGGGAAGAGCCTGTGAGAACAGAATTCACACACTGCTTTTGTCGTTCAGCATTGTCGTCAGCTCCTTACACCAGAGCACTGGCCAGGAGGAATCAGCATGGACCTTTACAGGGCTCAGGGTCACATAAACAAACTGGGTTTTATTAGATCTATTTTATGGAGATTGATTCTTTTTTTCAGGAACAACCTCTCAAGGAAGTGCCTTAGAGAGTATTTCCTTTGCAAGCCCGGGCCATTTCCCTAGGATTCTCACGGGAACAATTGCTCCAACACTTTCATTGCGTTCTACAGAAATTTCAGTTTGTAGTACACTGTAATTAGGAAAATAACTGCTTTCTGAATATAATTCTTACAAGGTTACTTCCTCTTGGAAAAACCTGGGGACTGACCAACGTGCCATTCCCAGACCACGGCTTCTACTGCAGGGCTGTGCCCAGAGTGCATTCCCTCCCAAACCACAGCCCTGGCTGCTGTAACTGGGGGGGGCTCAGTTGCCCGGGCTCAGGAACAGGGACAAGGCAAAAGCCTTCACTGGGTTAAGCAGAGACAGCTGGAAATGCGTCATTAATAAGGAATAACTTTGAAAGCAGTTTGGGTGCAGAGGGATTAAGGAATGCCATATGGTATCAGGACTAAAAAGATGCCAAGGAGTGTAACTTCAATGGAAAAAAAAGAAGGTACCAAGATGCCCAGAAGAGCTGAAAGTCTGGAAATACAGAAGGCAATTGGGAAAATATAAATTGCATGTGTATGTGCTAGAAATCTATGTGTATTTAAAAGCCTTGAATGCCAGTAAAAAGGAAGACAATCAAAAGCTTTGTTTTTCTTAATACTCAATTTTGATGCATTTGAAATGTTTAAGAGGTTCCAGTCAATTCTGGCAAATAAGTGAAAAGTCCTTAGAAATCCGTATACATTATGAGATATTGCAGTTCACATAAAAATGAAATGTAAGGATTTATTTTCCTTGGGCAAATTAAAAAAAAAAAGGAAAGTGGAGCTGAAGAAATGCATGTGTCTGACTGATTCCTACGTTTTCAAAGACTCCTAAGGGGTGTCTCTCCTGAGATTTTTTTCAGAAAATTCAAATTGAGGTCTATCCTCTTAATAGGAAATTTGTTTTCCCTCAAAATTTTCCAGGCTGATAGAAGGTCAAAGAACCAACCTCTGGCAATCATCCAGTCCAGAATTAATTGCAAATCAGATCTAAACACAATGAAAACACAAAATATACCATACAAGAGATCTGAGAGATATAAGCACATTTAGCTCAAAGACCAAATCATGGAGAATCACTCGTGCTCCATGACAACCTGGATGGACCGAGAAAATATCTGGCATATGGAAGAAGATGCGAGGGATGTCCTGGATCAGCTTTGCACATTTTGCAAGCAGCAGCAGAGCTTGCACCACAAGGGCAATACCATTGCAGTGCCACCTCCAGTGAACTGACCATAAGGGAAAGCTCAGTGTTGCAGTGGGAAATGAATACACTGTCAGCTTGAAAGGAAATTAAACATTTATTAAATTGGACAATGGCACACGAGGGCACAGTCAGATGTGCAATTAAAAAAATAAAACAACCGAGAGGGCAAGGGATATCCAGGTAAAATTCAGAGATTACAATGATAAACCTGTCACCATTAAAGGATTATAGAGACTAGATATATGAGTAAATAGGATGCTGAAAAACAATTAAGGGTAGTGGCTGAGAGTATTGTTTACTGTGCCAAAGGCACAGCAAGTGCTAGACTTGAGCAAATGGTAGCACACGTAGGAAGGCTGGCACAACATGGAATGCAAAGAAAAGCTTGATACTGACTTTCCAGACATCTCTCTAAGAGTTTCCAATGAAGGAAAGGCTTATTGGTCTCAGAGTCATCCACTAAGTAAAAGAGACAACAAGTGACAGAAAAAACCACAATATGCTGCCTTCTCAGTGGCACTGACACTGCATTCTGTCACTGTGAATAACTTCCAGTCTCTGTGAACCTCACTCCAACAATATGGTGGTAACCAGTATTACAATAATTTATCACTTATTGGCAAATCCGGTTGATAAAACTGGGGCAGTCAGATTTTAATATGTCTTTAATATCAGATAATTTGATCCACAGCAAGTAGATTCAATGGATAACCAGCTGGATTTACAACTCACGCCCTTGCAAAAGGAACACTGGTGACTCAGGAAAATGTTCAACCAAAATATTAATAAACATTATTAATGCCACAGAAGCAATCCAGAACATTGGTTGAAATGAGAGTATTTAAAAACCACATTTTCCAAATATTTTTCTACTTCCTTTCTCTGGTGGCAAAGGACAAGGCTAATTAATCAGCTAAATCTGCAGTAAAATCTCCACATTTTCCAGCAGAAAGATGAGAGAGAAATTTAAGAACTCCTTTTTAGTCACAATTAATTCAACTTCTTATTGATCCTTTGCAAACCATCAATTAGATTTAATATTTTTTTACAGTCGAAAGATATGTAAAAGGTGTTACCTGTACCATTGCTGTAACAATTAGCTGAAGCCTTCAGGCCAGTAGTATCTATCGGTTCATAAATTAGTGTCCTCTGCTACCTAACAGACTTCCCATCATTTTATTAATGAAGTTCCAAAATTCATTAACACTTCAATTTACTGTCCCTGGCCTGAAACCTTGAAGATTATTGATGAAGTTGAAATAAAAATACAATTACAAGCAAGATATATTACTAGATAAATAAATCCTGAAATGCTATTACTGTATTTACAACTAAAACATCAATGTACACTTTCTGTATGATTTTGAGTATTTATAATGCAAGTTAATAGTCTCTGATGCAATATATTAGAAAACCACACTAATAAAACAGGGCTTCTCCCCTGTGGACAATGCATTTGACAAAATAAAAAAAGGAGAATTAAAATACACTGAAAAAACGTGAAGTTGAAGGAACTGCAGTTTTGAAGTAATATAAAGAGAGAGATAAAATGGAACAAACTCACAAGTTACACCCTGTAGTCCCCAGATCCACCAGCTTCACAAACATGACACAACACACATTTATGATGATCAGTAGCTCTAAACAAATATTCACAGGAGGCTGTGGAAATGGAAGGTTGCCCTAGACGACAGGCATATGCTGAAGAGGAACACAGAATACATTTCCAAGTTCAGGAACAAGATTTTTGCCTTGCCTGACAAAGTGACAGCTTGGGAGCTGTTATAATAAGTTCAAACAACTTAACCTAGATATGGTATCACCAAGTGGACTTAGTGCACCCTAACAACAGTAGTTTTATACATTGAGAGATACCATTAACTTTATGCTACACTCTAAATCATTCAGAGAATAATTAGGATCTTGAGTATTTATTACTTGTCTTTATTAGAGCTGTGTATCATAGAATGATTGTTTTGTTAATTTGGATAACGATGATGATCTGACTTGGATAGAAGGGTGAGATATGGAGCATTTAAATAGTGTTTAGCCTCCCAGACACAGGAACTCTATGGGAGAAGCCCAGCAGAAACACATAGTGGTTGAGCAGCTGAAGTACTGACTGATTAGTGAATGTTATGCACATAGAGTCCCTGCATGGTTCCCTACAGTGATTTCTGCTGGCAGGAGAGACTGGAAATTGGAATAAAAAGCAACACTTGTCCATTGCAATGGCAGTAGAGTGAATTGTACACATGTACAAACAAGATATCAATGCTAAACACTGATTACCCAGACGATGCTTTGGTCGCTAACCCCATCTCTTAGCCCGTGGTGGTGTCTCACTCCCAGCAAGGGCTGGGGAGTATGAAAGTTTTCCCACAGTTATTCTCCCCAATCTAGTGCTATTCCTGGAGGCACAGTATGGTCATATTATTTGAATCCCCACTTGCACCAGAAACACGGATCTGGAACATTGCATTCTGTACCCCTTGGAACAGCAAATGTTTTACAGGTCCTCCTGTGACCCAAGAGTCAGGAGGACAGCATGGGAGGAATCATCGGCAAGAAAGCTCTAAATGAAGAAATGAAATAGGTCTCCCTTGGAGAGGAGGCTTACTGGAGTGTAACGAAAACAAGCCCCATCTCTCCTCCCCTGCGCGCACATACACACACCCTAGAGGCTTTTGCAAAGCCACAGGAACGGAAATAATTTTGTTTGAATCCATCAAGCATTAAAATCCGTTCGCTGAGGGATTGAAGTGAAAAATGAGCAGGAGACAGGAATTAGAAGCTCACCGCCTGGGCTGTCAAAAGGGATTTTCCCCAGATAGAAAACAAGCAATTGGAAATGCAGTGAAGTAAATCCTTTCAGTCTCTGACATGTATGCACACTCTTGGTTTCCCCTCCCAGTGCTGTTGGATCTGGGTTCATGAAGTCAAACCTGGACACAACTCCTTGTGCACTCTCTGGCCATACTGCCCATCCTTGGGATCCTCCTCTGGCGGTCTGCTCAGGAATGTTGCAAGCCTCAGGCAAAGGGGAGGTGGTGAGACACCCAGGGGTGACTGAGGTGCCAAAGGGAAGGCAGGGCTGCTGCTGAAAGGATAAACCAACAGCTCCAAGAACCATTTTATCAACTGTGTAAAATTTGCTGAAGAAAGAGACAAGGAGCAAAGTTGCCATTCTAGTTATAATGACTTTTAAGTTATAAGCACATCTTAGTTTGTCTCTCAAAAAAACCCCAAAACACTACACCTCATGTCCCTGAAACATGGTCTCTTTCTCTCAAGATCGATAAAAATATCTCTGCACCAGCTACATTTTGTTGATGTGTATTTGTTGAGCTTTATTTGCAAACATAAAAGCCAAATGTCCACTTTTCCCAAAGCAAAATGGAGATTCAGGAAAATAATGTGGCAGATAAGAAGAGTCTGGGCTACTGTGCAGAGGCAACCTCCAGCCCGGGTTATGAGGTATGTGCCACATTCACATATCTCTGTAGTCTTATAGCTGGACTTGATGAAATAAATAATCATTGCAGCACTGTGGTTTATGAAGGGTAGACCTCCCCTTTTGCTGGTTGCCAAAACTGAAGCCAAGAATAATTTATGGTACAGCTTCTGTATGAAGATAGTAAACATAACCCACTGTAAACAAGCCAGTATAGCTCTGGGTCCATAGCACAGTACAGCTAAAAGAGAGACCACCAAAGAAACCTACAGAGCTACCAAATGGCCCTAACACTGAGTCTTTAAACTCATCAAACTGTGCACCTGCCACACACTGCTGAGCCAATTGCCTACGGAATGAAAAAGGGAGAGGAAGAAAGAAGTAAAGAGAAGATGAAGGGCCAGATATACAATATTTAAGCTGTGGGAAGAAGCTACAGAGTGACAGGAGCCAAGGAGCCATCTAATCACAGCCCAGTTCCACACATGCAGATTGTTTTAAGAATAGGATAGAGGTAGAACAAGAACAAGGTAAACCTTCATACAACAGGATCCCTGGTGCCTTGTGGCTTTGAATTCAAAAGCCAGTTAAGAGAACAGACAACTTGAAGAAGTTTAATTTAACATAAAACTCAGAAACTTTTATGTGCTCTAACGTGCTTCAAGATAAACTCCAGAGTTACCTAGATACAAAGACGTGTGTTTGTAGTAAATATTTTCTTTAACACATGCTGTCCTCTACTGTTGTGTAAAACGCTTTCCTATTGTACTGTGACTCTCTCTGGTAATAATACTACCACTTAGGAGGTGTTTCATCGCTACACATCACACTGTGCTTAACCCAGGGGGTATCATTATCTCTGTTTCACATATGGAGTCATGGAAGCACCTAAAGATGAAATGAGTCCACAGCAGGATCAGAAAACCAGCTACAGTTTTATAGTGTCAGCTTGTATATAAGAGGAACCTCAGGAGGTTTAAATGAGATTTGCTGGTAGCATAAAGGCTGTTTGAAAACACCAATGAAAAGAGATCGGGATAAACACAGAGCCAAAGAAAAGATAAAGGTGGTAATGCTATGGCCATGGGTCAGGAAGAATCAGCAAGTGCCAGCTTAGCAGTTACAGTAAAAAGAGTTTGTGTTTTGTTCATACAGATGATATTCACAGTTGTCTCCCTGCCCCTTGAGGAGCTGATGAGTTAGCAGCAGAATCTTACACCAGGACCAGAGCATCCTGACAGCTGAGCAAAAGACCTGGAAAAGATGCTGGCTGAAGTCAGCTGGTGGCTGTGTGGCTCTAGGGACACTACTGAGGTGGGAGCTGATCTGTATCTGGGAAACCTCCTGTGCCATCCCTAATCCCATCCCTGTCCTGCTGAAGATGCTGCTGCACTGAACCTGAAAGGTTTGGTTATAAATAGCTTCTCCCTGCAGCTCCTCAATGAGCCACTGAGGCGGAATGAGTCATCTCTGCCAGCTCCCTGGCCCCCCTAAAACGACTGCGTCAGGTTGGGAGCGTGGCTGCCAAACAGTGGTACACACTGTTCCCTCTCAAAGGGCAGTGGCCTTGAGGGACAGGGACACTAAACAATCCAGATCTACCCATTACTCATAAACACCCAAAAGTCACATCACTTTGTGAAAAATGTGAAATCCATCAAGAGGGCTTAGAAACTTATGCTGGCATTTCAACCCCTGTGTCCACACCATTGTGCACACCATCCTGGGTTTTCAACCAGAGCTTCTATCCCAGTCCTTGGTTTGTTACGGAAATGACTGAGCAGATCTCAGGGAGTGAACCTCTCATTCTGCTTACAAAGAACTTCTCCTTACCAAGATTTGGTGACACTGTTCAGCAAACGGTACAGCAACAAGCAGATGAGCTGACAAACCCTCACCTCTAGATCAGGTGTGCAACTAGGCACATCTCCGTATTTCCTATGATGAAATAGCATGGGAATTTTACCAAGGACAGTCAGATTTGCTTTTTTCATTGTGAGAAAAATTCATCTAGCTGATAGACAGCTGTATCTCTTCCAGTCCTGTTGCAGGAAAGCAGAGTGTTCCTTGGTGTGATTTCCTGAACTTGCATAGGACACCAGGTAAGAAGAGTAAAGAAATTCTAGCAATTATTTGTTCACATTGACTTTATTCAGAGGCAAATGGAACTCTCCTGAGACACATCCTTTCTCAAACCTAAGACAGTAAAGATAGATGTTGCATGAATTTTAGGATAAACACCTGTGCAAGTAAGCAAAGCACAAGTTCTAGCCAAGAAAATCATACCAATTTACTGTGGTTATCAGAGACTGGAGAGGGGCATGAGTACTTATGGTGGGGGAAATAATTTAAACCATTACTGGTTTAAAAGGAAGGAAAAGAATATCAGATAGGGAGAAAAATACAAAGTCATAGCCAAAGAAGAACACAAGCAGGGTCTGAAAGCCAGTATAACTGTTCTTAAACAAAACAAAAAGCAAGATTTGGAGACATGACATGAGGAAATCTCATGTCTTCCACATAGAGAATTTAAGATAATGTGATCAAAGTGATTCTGGTATGTTTTCAATAAACTACTTTTAATGGCTGTGCCCTGTTACTCACTCAAGCACTGTGTGAGAAGACAAGCTCTGGACAACAGGACAGGCAATCAAGAATACCACACAGTTCAGTTGAAGTCAAACCTTTGCAGGCAGAATCTTGAAAAATAAAATTCACAAATAGCTGTTATTTGACCAGAAGTCTAGTAAGGTTGATGGTGATCCAAACAAACAGAATAAACAGAGCAGTGCATTTCAGTCCCCTCCCTTTGCTGGCTGACAAGGCAATATTCCCCAGCTCTGTGGCCACTCTAACTGTGACAGTGGTCCCCAGCACTGAGCTGTGTGACGGCAGAGGGTGTGTTTGCTTTCAGGTCATGATGCAAACAATGACAAAGCTTGGCAGACTGTTTGCTACCAGCTGAAGTGATACACTGTTGTCTCAAAGGAGGCAGAACATGATGCAGCTTTACATGAGCTGCCTCTTCATTTTCCCTCCAGTTTTTAATTTATCATCAAACCAACAAGGTACATTATGTTAAAAGTTAATGGGTTTGTTCTCATAGAGTTTTACAACAGACTTACCTCAGAATTCTGTAAGTTCATCATGTGCAACCTCATCGTTTCTGTATTCATGTCTGGGAATTTTTATCTTTGGTGATTTTTTTTTTCTAAACAGAAGGGACTTACTCCATAGAACAACCTAAACCTTGAAAAGACCCCTGTCCCACTTTCTACCACACTCTCAGCACTTACGAAGTTATTTATTGGTACCTGGCACCCATAAAAGGACAATTTCTCCTCTAACCTGTCTTCCCCTTCCTCGTTATTACCTCTTCTCTGTCTCCTAACAAGGATACAAAGAATAATATCTGTTTTCTCTTGCAATGCTCCCATATACATGAGTAATAACATGAATCTCACCTCCCTACATTTTACTGTGCAGAAGGAACAAGCTCGTGACCATCTTTTCTCTCACTTCTATGTTCTCCCATTAGAAAAAATCTAGTTGCATTGCTATTGATCCCTACACTCCCCAGCTTCCCTGTGGAATCCAGCCTTTACAAAGGCTGTGCAACTGCAGATTAATTGTGTCTCAAGGATGTACCTGAGTGCTGCCCCCAGCTCCTGCGTTGTGCAATGGCTAAGAAAGAAAATCACAAAAGTCAATGCCCTGGTAACATTGTCAAACCCGTCTGCCTTTCATGATGGGAGAAGGATAGAACAGGTAAACTCCTGAAGTTTCATGAGTTTCTTAGCATTCTGGAATTCTTTTGTTCTCACTAATAAACATATTTATCAATTCAGAAGCTTAACACTTTGAACTCAATGCAGGTTATTTTATCGATAGCTGTAGTCCTGTTACTTGCCACTTGGATGCAGAGAAGCAGCCAGTACAAGATACAGAACATAGAGAAATATATAAAGACATAGGAAAGCAAATTCTCTGCTCATTTGCAAATTACAATAAGGCAACAGTGACAGTTCCGCAGCTAAGAGAACGGTGCTTCTCATACTTAAGAAGAACAATATTTTTTATTATTCATAATGAGCAAGAAAAGAGTTTTAAAAAAGAAAATGGGGTATATGTGAGCCAAGAGCCTTAGTGGCAACTGAGGTCCGTATGGGAGCACAGGAAACACTGATGAAACAGTTTCTTGCTTCAAATATTTGTAAAGGTCAGGAGATCCCAACATAGCCTTTAAGACATGAAGAAAATCCCAACATAACAATTCCACCAACAGGTGTCCTAATTGTCCCAAGACTGTAAGCAGTCCTCTGGTTGTCACACACTGCAAACTTAGAAACTAAAGGTACTGAAACCAATGGGAATGCAATAGCTACTGCTAGGAAAGGATGAGAATTTTCACAGAGCAGCTGAAGCAATATAGCTGCTACCACCTGGAAAGGGCTGCCATTTGCAACAATCAAACAAGAAATGAGAGAGAAAGCATCCCCAAAAGTAGTTCATTCTGTTGAAATGGTGTTTGCAGGATACTATCTACATCCTTTCTCACCTGAGGCCAGGTACCTCTCCAACATCCAGACCTGTTTCATCCTCATCCCTGTCTGTGGCTACTTTGAACATGAGGAATCCAGGCTCCTAAAGACAAAAGTGAAGGAACAGTTAGCCCAAATTCATTGGTGGGTTCTGTCTTTTAGACTAGGATTATTCAAAGTATTCTATACATTCCTTAGAAAAGCAGGCCTTTTTAAGGTCTGCCAAACTCTTCAGAAATGTATACAAACTTTTTCCTTAAACATCCTAAGGGAGGATGTTTTCTGTTATCTCTCAGCTTGTGTAGCTTCCCACAAGGAGCAGGGTATACAAAGTGAATGGAGAGAATCAGGTGTTTTTCATAAGCCACGTCCCCTTGCAGCAGACAAAAATTCACACTAGTCAAGTTCCAAATTGAAAACTGACCAAGGAAGTATTTAAATTTAAAACTTCAAAGAATAGGAGAAGCAGTTAAAAAAAAAAACAAACAACAACAAATTAACATAAAGCAGGTTCAGGTAAGAATAATGCAGGACTCACAATTCAGCTCTAGTTTCATTCCTCCGTTATTTCACCATCATATTTTTTCTCCTTTCTGATCCACTGGACCCACTTTGCTTTCCCCTCTGCCTATTCTACTGCATTAAGCACAGATGTAGTAATTATGCAACGAGATTTTTTTTTTTAATTGCAAAATGGAATGATTCAATTACATGCATGAAAAGAAGAAAAATTATCCCAATGGAACTAAAAAATTTAAGCACAGGTAGAAAGCTGCTGATGCTCAGCAGCACATCCAGTCCATTGGCCATGCTTTATGGGAAAAGCCATGGCTGGGATGTGCTGTCATCCAACCCAGCTCTGGCAGGATTTTAGATAATGACAGGGACACAATGGTATTTGCTGTCATTGTTTCTTGGTAGAAAAAAGTATATTCTTTTTAGGCAGGCCAGACATTTCAGTTTCAATTAGGACCCAATTTAAAAAAAAAATTTAAAAAATTAAAGAAACTGATTATTCCACTGTGGATAGGAATATGGAGGAGGTCACCATATGCGTAGGATAAATATTCTCCTGTTGCAAAGTTGTATCAGTCAGTCACCATCATCTGCTCTGTGGGATAAAAATGTCTCAGATACTGTGCACTCAAACATCAGAATTGCCCTTCTCGTTTGCAGTGCTTACTGCTGTTCAGCAGGATCAGCCATGAAGATTAAGGTGATTTTTTGCTCAGCCAATTGCCCTTTCCTTTCTTTTCTTTTTTTTTTTTTCCATTGAACCTTCACCTCTCCTTTCCCCCAGTGTTAAAGGTACAAAACTCTGAAGAGACAGCAACACAGTCATGAGATTCTCATAGGAACTGATTGTGCTCATGTATGAAAATTAGATCATTCTGCAGAACTTTCAGCAGATCCTCTCCAATACTGCTTTTATACCTGTCTTTCATTGATTTTGTTATGCAGTATCAAAAGGACACTGTAGACCCACATCTGAATCTACTGCCAATGCACTGAACAAAAAGTCACTCTGTCCCAAGGGAGAGGAGAAAAAATGGGTAAAGAGGAGCAATGAGAGAAAGGGAGAGCAGCACAGGGAAGAAAAGAAAGGCCAAGCAATAGTTGAAAAGGAAAAAAAAAAATCTTTCTTTTTACTCTGTGCACCTTCTTTTGTTTCTCTCCCACACCTGAGTCCCCACAGTCCCCTCTCCTGAGTACTGGGATAATGTGATCTGCAGTCTGATGCATTTAAACTGAAACCCAGTCCAAACCTGACTTTTCAGTTTCTAAAGCTCTGGAAGGGAACAGACAGGAGGTAAGAGCATCCCTGAGGAAGCAAGGCTTCTCCGGCAGAGCTGCTGCAGCAGCAAAGCTATTAATAAATGTTTGCAATCTTTTAATCGCTCTTCTAAATTGCCATCGTGTTCCTGCAAACCCCATAGTGTGTCAGTGCAGCTGCCTCCTCCCGCCTTCCTCCCCGTGTTCGTGCATGTGAGTGAGGGGGAACATCAGGAACATGCTCAGATCCGAGGGCTGCTGCAGTCTTCGAGGGAAATGATTTTGACAAGTGACTTTTTAAATCTCCCCTATTCCAAAGGATGCGTATTACTTAAATTTATAAACCGTATTTTCACCTGGTTCTCCTTCTCCAGCAAATCCCGCGTGGTCAGTCAAGACACTAAACTTTTTTCATTAAAATATCACATCTGATCTGTCATGGCTTGGGACCTGCCACCCAAGAGGCCATGCCTCTTGTGATGTAACTGTAGGCACAATCACCTGGCAGTCACTCTGGCTTAGACAAAGATGTTCCCAGCCACAGAACTTTTCTGTCCACTTTATGAGACCCACTATGGAGTTGACAGTCACGAAGGTACAACACAAACATATATATTGCTTTTCAGGCTTTTCTACAGGGTCAATTAGTCAGAATATAAGTGGACTGGAAGGCTGTGATCCTATTTATAGCAAGAGATAACATTTCAGGATGAAAAGGATTAATATTTTTAAATAAATTGTCTATTTGACTCTTCATGTTTCTCAAGTGTATCCATTATTGTCCAAACTAGGATATTACAGACAAAGCCACCTTCTAACGTCACGGTGGAGATCAGCTTAATCCTTTCTCTGTTCCCTCCCCCAGCTCAAACTCTCATCTTCATCCTAATTATAATAGCATTTGAAATTATCATGGTTTAAAAAAAGATGCCAGCTTATATAATATTCTTATTGCTTATTAATGATTTCGGAAGGGAGAGCAAGTTGCCTTGCATTCTGGGAATTATGCAAACCAAGGCTGAGCCATACCTTGTTGGACTCCACCAGTTTCTTATTCGGAAGCCTGATGCGTGAGGATTACCATGTAATAACAGATGTTAAGGCTTTTAGTGAATGACAGGCCTGCTGCACACACTTGAACAAGAAGACATGACAGGCATCACATTTCACAGTGATTAGCCTTGGGCACTTTTCAGAGGCAGAAGACTCGAGGCAAAGTGACTTTAACCGCCCCGTGAGTGTGATAATCCCCAAGACAGCACAGCCTGAAGAGTTTGATGGCTGTTCAGGATGGGAGCTTATGAATAATGATACAGAAAACAGCAGACTAGATATCAGTGACACGGTTACATAGCACTGACAGCCGCAAAGACAGTCTGCTTAGATAGGAAGTTCTTAAGTCCATTACTTAATCTAAAGTTACTTATACCCTGTCCTCAAAACATCACCTCCTCTATAAAGCTATCATGTATGAAAAGCACTAGAGAACTGAACTGGAGATTTGGTCTTCTGTGTTTGTCACTGTGGTGAACACGGGGTGGAGTAGGAGGGAACGTGAATGGGAGCAGGAGTTCTGTATCCATGTTATAAACTGCTGCAGTTTTATTAAAAACCAAGCTTCAGTATAAGGTGACATCACCTGTCTCTGATACTAAGAGACCTATTAAAACACTGATGAAATTGCTTGCCCCCACACTTACAGAGAAATACCTGCACCCTGCAAGTCCCAAAAATAAAAGAGCTCCGTATGCATAATTTAAGTAAATTAATTAAATAAAATAATTTTTAAATTATTTTGTTAATGTCTGTGATCTGAGTCACAGATGCTGATTTTACAATACTGGGTAACATTATAATAGTAGCAAAATAACACAGACTATATGTTTTTTCTAGGAATAAATTCATCAATGTAGGAATATACATTAAAATATTGAGAGCTGAAGCTGGATGTATGTTTTAGAGGAATCTAATAAACACTCAGAATCATCAGCTTATGCTTTTTAAAAATCCTGCATCTTATAACAAATAACTTCATAATTATTGATTGAATAGCTGTCCCTCTGTGCACCCCAAACAAAGCTGAGGGAGTTTTAGTTTGGGTGGGGACAGGAAAGGAGAAGAGGTGGAACAAATTAAAAGAACCAATCCATCTCCTGGAAACACACGTAGAAAATTTCCCGTGCCAGCACAACTAGAGATAAATGAGGATGTCACGCAGACAGCGCCGCACGTTAAGGTAGGATGTTGGGAGTACGGTGTCCTCTGCCAGCCCTGCTATTCCATCAGCAGTGCCCCACCCTGGCATTTACCCTGGGAATGTCCCTTAGGTGCCTGTTGTGGTATCAATGAAGAGAAGCCACACTGGCTCCTACAGGATGAAAATCTCGCTACCTCTACATATCCTACACAGAGGAAAAAAAACCTCACACCTAACTGACTCCAACTTAGTTTCTTGACCTGTAAGCAGGTTCTGGTTTTAAGCTACACACAGTCCACAACACCGATTCCTCATGTGTCTCATGTTCTGGCTCTACACCCTCTTGCCCCTTGCTGGCTGGAAGAATGGTACTTGGCTTGGCACGGACACATAGGCAGCTGGGGTGCTGACATACAACAAGCATATGCTGAAATGTGGGGAAAAGTGAGCTCTCTTAGGAAAGATGGAAAATGAAACCAGATGCCGCCAATACTGAGAGAGAGAAGAAACCAGATCTGATCCTTTAGATGACTTGATGGAAGCTGCTCATGTTCAGAGACAGGAGGACCAAATTCAGCTCTAATTAAGTCACTAATGTTACAGCAGGATAAACATGATCTTTTAAGCATCACAGGTATGAAACAGAAACAGAGAAGGTCACGTAGCAACAGCTGCTTGAGTTCCAGAATGAGCACTATGGAATTTTACTGAGAGGGCCTGAGGGATGTGCCTTGGGTCAACTACCCCCAAATCATCTTACTGTGGCAGATGCGATCAAGCACTGCAAAAAGGCTGTTATGTGCAGCACCAGGAACCAACCAGCAGCAGGCAAAAGGCATCTCAAGTGCAGCTCAAACCCCCATGTCCTCAGGGCAACTGGTGGCAACAGCCTTGTAAATCCAGAAAGATATTTTTTGGTTTGCTTCTGTCTTCATGGTGCACATAGTTTTAAAAAATGACAAATATTTACTCTCTTTGACTCAGGTGCAAGCATATCTTTAGAAAAATAAAATTGAACAAAATAAAAGTAAAAAGCCCTAGTGAGCTTCCCAAAATAGGTCAGATGCTCCCAGTGCTTTTTGTCTTCTCTCATCTATAACGACCATCGCCTCTGGAAATCTGCTTGCATTTACTGGTCTTCGTGAGCACCTTCAGTCAGTACAACAGAAAAAGAGTGGCTCTTGATTCTCCTCACCCAAATCCGCATGCACGCACGCACTGCACCCTACTCTGCTTTTGAGGGGCTTTCACTTGCAGGGCTGGGCTGTGGGATGCTGCAGCCAAAACTGGATCTAGGCAAAAACAGACGGGTGGGGAGGTCTCTGTCAAAGTGGGTCAGGTAGAGCTGAGCCCCATGTGCCCCAACTAGGCAGTGACTGACACACTGCTTGCACCAAGCTGACACCAGTACAAGCTGAGACCCTGCAGCTGCCAAGGGGAGCCCCGGCTGTGCCCCACCAAGCAGCTCCAGCACAGACCCCCTTCTCCCCTGCACACGCTGCTGCTGCCCAGCCAGAGCCAGGCAGCAGGCATGGATTATATAAGGTTGCTCCAGGACGCCTGTCCACTCGCCTCAGCGCTGAGTGATGGATGCATTGGAAAATGTTTTTCATTGCCTCTCTCATTAGGGAGACAAGTGCTCTGCAGAAGACTCTGGTCCTGCACTGCTCCGGGCTGCTGGAGTTAAACATAAAGCTGCGTTGAGAAAGGATTATTCAGGGTGCGGCAACATAAGCAGACACATCTTACTGTAAAATAGGGCCTTGGCTTAATCTGCTCATGGGAATACAGGGGAAAGGAAAAGCAGAGAGCAAACATCTGCAAGACAAGCAACACTAGATGCATCAGTTTTGTTTCAGAGTGGCCTCCACACCAACTCATAAGTCAGGAAGGTCACCAAGGGATACATTTATGCCGCAAGAGTTTATATTTCAATTATCATATTATTTAAGTGCATAGTAACTCCACTTATTTGTAGTGCTCCTTCAAGTAAATTAATGTTATACTCTCATTTTGCCAATGTTAAACTCTGGCCTGGAGAGCTTAAGGGCCAGACTTTCATGCATAAGAAGCTCTCATCATGAATGAGCTCTGCTCTTGTAAAAATTCAAATTTTTTTAATTTTCCACCTTAATTCAAGTATCTCAACAAAGTCTCCATTCGGTCAGACACCTCTGCTGTCTAAGCTTACCCACAGGAGATGTACTGGCTACTAAAGAGTCATGGGTGTTTTTTCTTTTTTCATAAGCTTCTTCCCCAGATAGGCAAACTCAAGGGTTTGCTTTCTTCTTCTTGTCAGTATTGTTGTTTGTTGGTTTCTAATACTTTCCCTTTGGTTTTACTGTGGTTCTTCTACAGGTTACTGGAAATTTACTGAGGAGAAGTCTCAATGAAAACAAGCCTCACAACTTGTACCTCTTGTTTAAGTGCCATTCAGCAGAGAACAAAACACCCAGTCCTGTCTCTGTAGCTGCTCTGAGAACTGTTATCTCTGAAATTCCTGCTTTCAGGTGTGGGCTGGAAGGTGAGTAAGACTCACTGAGGCTGTTCTTAAGTTTATGGCAGTCTTTGCCATAACATTATGGAATGTTGTAAGACTCCCTATAGGTAGCAAGAAGTTAAAATCCCCCTAATGCTACTGGATTCTTTGTGAAAGAGCAATTTTTCAATTACACATAATTATTAGTAATTACCCTTTATCTTCAGAGACCAGAAAAAAGAATAATTAATCCATCTTAACATCTCTGCTAAGGAGGTTTTAAATATGGGGCTTTAATCCAGCAGACTACATAGTTGCTTATGCAGCCTACAGTTCAGTCTGTGTTCCCTAATGCAGAAAGGAAAGAGAAAAGAATCCTGAACTATCTGAACAAATATTCTAGTTCCTGCCTTAATTTAATTAACTGGTGTGGAAACAGCTGTTTGGTTCTTGCAGCAGCTTGCTACAAATGAAGTGTGCGGTCTACAGATCTCCCATATAGAGAAGCAACTTTACTATATTTGATAAATAATAACATTCAAGTGGACAGTTTACAAATTTTAACACATATATCTATAAATAAAGTATTTGCAATTATTCCTGTTGTAGAGCTGGAGAAAATGAAGGTCACAATTTTAGGGCCAGCTTCTCACTTGGCACATCACCTTTTTGTACTCCTCTCACACTGGTTTTTGCTGCACAGGATCCTGTGTCCATGCTAGACAACATGTGCCAAACTCACAGACAATCATGCCCTTTATTAGATCTTAAAATTTGGCTTCAATCTACCAAAGTGGCTTCCAATTTCTGGTATCTTACTGGAAGCCCACCTTATGACACATGGGATGTCTCTCAGAGCACACAGTTCCTATTAATCTGAACTGAAATGTCCTATTCTTGATTATTTGGGGGAAAAAATAAAAGAAATGTGAATTTACTGTTTTTATCCTAAGTGAATAGTTCAAGAGGACACTGCAAGCACTGAAAGAGGCAGAAGCAGAATTTGCTCCCAACACATGGCTTTGGAAGACAATTACACCACGTGGCAGGATGACAGCGAAGATGAGGGCAGTGCTGCAGGCAGCACATGTGGCAGCTCATGCGGCAGCTCTGACAGACCAAAAGTCTCTGACCCATGACAGCCTGGGTGTCCAGCACGTTTTGATTGGTGGTTACATGTTAAGAGGATAAAAAAGGATAGCTTTTATTCTTACATATATTGACCCAAGGGAACCTGAGCTCAAAAAGGAGTAGAGAGAGATAGAAAATGGGGGACTAAAAAGGAAGGGACCAAAGAGAGAAGGAGAATGTCCCAAATGTTAAATGAAAGCATCCGCATGAAAGGCTCCAGGCCAGCATGCTCAGAGAATGCACTTTTCTGTCTCAGTGACCTTGTGAAGATAAACTGAACAAAAAGCTTCAGGCAACATCAGACAGGATTTAAGAAGCAGTTTTAATTTTAGCCAGATTGTTTTGTATTTTCGGCTGTGAGGTTATCTGGGGATGCAATGTGCACACAGTGGAACAAAATGTAGTTGTCACCCCCAACTCTGATAGTGCACCTGATGGCAAATTCAGTTCTGTGCTTCCGGGGGAAGCAAAAATCATGGTTTTGACTACGCAGGGAAGATCAAACTGTGGTATCACAAGGATGGAATACCAATGCATTCTAATTGTACTTCAGAATGTAATTACTTGGCTACCTCATGCACAAGTAACATACAAGACCTATAGTCCAACACAGTATGTGCTAATACACAGGTTCCCTCTATTCACATTACGTCCTTGCTCTGCGTCTCCAGACTGACAGCTATTTAACTGTGAAGAAACTATTTAATCCCCCTGTACCTCAGTTTCCTCATCTACCAAATGGAAACATCCTACCTAAAAAGAGTGCAAGGATTCACTAATATATGTTTTTTACAGTGAACACTTTCGATGATAATTTTAATTATAGCAAATACATACGAACTCTAAGAGCCGGTTGCACACGATAAAACGTATGTGTTAATCCCAGTATCTGTTACAGATTATAAACACAATTAATTCCATACAATACAAATGCAATCTAACCCACAATCTGGAGATTATGAATGGCATATAAATCCAAAATGAGGGTCTAGATCTTCAAGCCTGTGGTAAAATGTCAAAACATGAACTAAAACTGAGAAATTTAAAAACCAACTCAGACTGATTTGGAATAGCCCCTCTGCAGGCACACAACCACACTTAACAAACAGGAGTTGGGAAAATGAGACCTCAGTATTCCTCTGGCACCTCTAGCATCACCACTTTATTGGATAATCATTGATGAACACTTATTCTGATAGGGAATACTCCATCCAAAATTTTCAAACTGCTTTACAAATTGCCTCTAACGTGCATGGACAGCACACATTATTTCCCCATGTCCTCACATGCTCTGTCCTCCACAATCTCTATTGGATAAGCTATTGTAAGGCCTCATTGTCTCTTCAAGTCTGCAGGAGTGACATCCATCCTCTATCTTGGCAGGTCTCTTGACCCACACCTCCATTTAAATAGCATTTGCTGGTTTTTTTCTCTCTCAGATCTTTTCTTAGGAGACAGTTCTTTCCCACCCTGACTGTGTAACTCACCAGCCCTTGCAATAGTTTCTCATACCCCTTACACTGGAATCAATACAGCAGAGCTGGCAGAGGATGAGTGAGGAGGTGGGGAAAAGAAATGTGAAGATGTAGTAACCTTTTAATCCTGAGCTGTCAGCTCAGCACACCACGATGTCTGACCAGACTCACGCACCTTATACTGACACAGGCAGTGACTGTACAGGGAGCTGTGGTGGCTCAGGTCTGCTCTGTGCATCCCCCAAAACAACAACAGGGAACTAAAGGCAACATCCTACGTGAAATGAAGCAGGACAGGGCTATCTCACAACACTGTGTCTGCGCTGTGTCTCTCCTAATCAGCCTTCTGGACTGAAAGCAGAGGTCTGTGCTATACACAGGGCCCAGCCTGTAGCATGCACAGTGCACATGTCCTATTGGATTACAGGGCAGAATGCACTCACATGCTCTGCTTGTCACAGCCCAGCATGCCTCTGCAAAAAGAAGGAAATAAGGGAAGGGATGGATAAAAGCAACCTGACCAGCACAGGACAACCTGAACCCTGTCAGAAGGCAGGATGGGGGATGCCACCACAAACACGGAGGCAGCAGGCAAATATAGCTGGGCAGGTGTGCTGGAAGGCCAAGCTGGGACCTCACCCCACAAAGAAATTAAATGGGAGTCTTCATCTTGACTTTGATATAGTTCAAAAAAGTGAGACCTAGGAGTCGCCTAGGAGTTCATTGTATTGACACGTGGAACAGATGACAGCTAGACCACTAGAGCCCCATTTGGATACTAAAACACAGAGCAGTATGACAAAGATCAATGCAATGCAGTCCTCTCATGCAGAAAATGCTTCTTTCTGCATTACCTTCAAACCTGACAAACTGCCCCAGTCTCTTTGATCGTGGCCCAAGAGAAAAGGCCTCTTAGAAAGTCCATGCTGGACTTTGTGCTTTTTTTTCTCCTCAGACAAGTCATCCTCTGCAGTTCTCAGAAAAAACCCCCACAACATGAATATGGGATCACAGGTGAAGGAGAGAGGAGTTAACAGCCAAAGGGAGACGGCATCAGGGCAGGCATCTGTTTCAGAGGGCAGAAGTTTATCACGCCGGACAGGATTTCCACTGGGTTTATCACTGTTTTCTTTGTCTGGAATGAAGGTCATTAAAGATGTTTCCACTCTGAATTAGCAATGAGTTCCCACTTAATCCACAGTGCCTCAGTGCTCCTGTGTGACTTGTCTCCAGGGACCTCAGTGAAGCTCTTCTCCCACCTCACACCTTATCCCTCATCCCCCCCATTCCCCTCATCCCAGTTTCTTCTCATACCAGGTCTTTACAGAGAGCACTTTGTGCTTCCTCAGACCGTGTCACAAATCACAGCTTTGGAAACCACCGCAGAAATAAGCATTTCTTGTTCTACAACTTCCCAAGCTATTTTTGTTAGTTAGCACATATCCCCAAACCCCGCATACCTGGAGGCTGAGGAGCTACAGAAACTGGGGTTTTCTGAGGCAGCAAAGCCCCTCAGAAGCACCGCGGACACTGGTGAGGCCCTCGCGGGGCAGGGGCGGCCCCACCGCAGCCATGGCCGGGGGTCACCGGCCCCGGAGCGTCCTCGGCCGCCTGCCCCGGACCTGCCGCGGCTCCGGTCACTCGGAGACAGCCCGGCTCCTCCCTTTACAGGCAGCGAAAGGAGCTAAAAGGGGCTTTTAGCTAAAAGGGGCTAAAAGGACCTCGGCTGCAGTCCCTCACTGTCCCCCTCACAGTCCCCTCACTGCCCCCCTCACTATTCCCCTCACTGCCCCCTCACTGTCCCCCTCACTGCCCCCTCAGCTGGGTCCCCTCACTGTCCCCCTCACTATTCCCCTCACTGTCCCCCTCACTATTCCCCTCACCGCGCCCTCACTGCCCCCTCACTGTCCCCTCACTATTCCCCTCACTTTCCCCTCACTATTCCCCTCACTTTCCCCTCACTATTCCCCTCAC
>VWZG01001720.1:272273-295682 GCA_013396735.1 Grallaria varia
GCGGAGGGCGGGCAGGAGGGGGGGGGCGCCCCGGGGAGGGCGCCGGGATATCGGGATAGAGGGAGCACGGGATAGCGGGACAACGGGACAGCAGGACAGCGGGATAACGGGATAACCGGGAAGGCAACGGGACAGCGGGATAAGGGGACAGAGGGGGAGCGGGTCAGCGGGATAAGGGGCCAGCGGGCCAGCGTGCCCGTGCCCGGAGCTGTGTGCGCAGCGGCACCGCGGAAGGGACGGTCTCTCCGTGCTGGGCACGGGTCGGTCCGCACCGCCAGCGCCGTGACCGGGTCTGGGCCCCCCAGCTCAGGGGGACACGAAGCGACTGCAGTGGGTCCGGAGAAGAGCCGGGAGCGGATCCGGGGAAGGGTCTGGGCCACGTGCCCTGTGAGGGGCGGCCGAGGGAGCCGGGGGTGCTCGGCCTGGAGAGGAGCAGGCTCAGCAGCGACCTTACCCCTCTGCAAACACCTGCAAGGGGGTGGCAGCCGGCGGGGGCTGGCTAAAGACAGGACGGGAGAACACGGCCTCGAGCTGCGCCAGGGGAGGTTTGGGTTGGACATCCGGAGGAATTTCTTCACAGCAAGGGCGATGAGACACCGGAACGGGCTGCGCAAGAGGGTGGTGGGGACACCATCCCTGGGGGTGTTTAAAGAAAGACTGGAAGTGGGACTGAGCGCCCTGGTGTGGCTGACACGGCGGTGTTGGGTCACAGACTGGGCTCGATCATCTCCGGAGTCTTTCCCAAATTAATCCCCGCTGGGACTCTGCGCGTCCGCCCCCCTCCCGCGGGAGAGCGGCGCATGCGCAGCCGGGGCGAGAGGCGGGAGAGGTCCTTCCCTTGGTCCCGCCCCCACACAGCGGTGATTGGCTGCGGCGCGCAGGGGCGCCTCGCCCATTGGCCGAGCGCGCCATCCGTCCGGGCCGCGCGCCGCCGCCGCCGCCATGGTTCGCTTCAAGAACAGGTGAGGGGGTTTCGGGGCCGGGCCCGGTGTGGGGCCGGTGTCCAGTTCGGGGCCCGCATCGCTCACCCCGCACCGCCCGCAGGTACGTGCTGTGCGAGGTGCTCTCAGACGACCCGCGGTGCCGGCAGTGCATCGAGGAGCGCGCCGTAGGTCTCGCCGTCAGGGACGCCATCGGGCGAGTGCACGGCGACTACGGCCTGGCCTGCTGCTCCGTGTCCTTCACGGGTACGGTGTGCCCCTCACCGGGCGGGGGCGGGGCCGCCGCGGGGCCGCGCTCACCGTGTGTGTCCCCGCAGTGAAGTACCTGAACGCCTACACCGGGATGGTGCTGCTGCGCTGCCGCAAGGACTCGTACCGCCTGCTGTGCTCGGCGCTGCCCTTCGTGCGGCACCTGGAGAGCCGCGCCCAGCGCTACCCCTGCGCCCTCAACACCCTGCACGTCGGAGGTGAGGGGCAGCCCCGGGGCGAGGACGGAGCTGTCGTACCTGCCGGGACCCCCTCGTGCTGCCGTGGGTGCGACAGGCACACCTCGTGTGTCACATCACGGCTTCCAGCACATCCAAAGAAGAAACAGGCACCAGCAGTTCTTTGTTGAAACCCTCCTTAATTTTGCTTGAATCTTCATTACATTTATCATAAAACCAGCAAATACAAGATTACAGTGTTTTCTTTTTAAAATATATTTTCAAAGTATAGTATCTTCTATATCCTGGAAATTCACCCCTTGGGGAACTACCAGGCACTGCATGTTAGAAATCATTATTTCACCACTTAACCTCAGCAGTGCAGAAATTAAGTCTACAGCCCCTTCTCTGCATTAACAAAATTGTTTCCTGGGGCATTTGTCAGTTGATACAATGCTCTCTGGAAAATACACCAGCAGCTCTGAAACACTTGATTGTGCCGATTGTTACATATTGTTCTTGTGACTCTACAGGTACCATAAGAACATGTCAGAAGTTTCTGATCCAGTATAACAGAAGACAGCTGCTGATGTTGTTGCAAAACTGTACAAATGAAGGTGAGTTCCTCCAGCCACTTTACTAAAACGCTGCCTCAACTCCTGGGAATTTTGTAGGATATGCTGGGCTACTTCTGAATTCTTGGCCTGAGAAATGTTTCTTTCTTTAGAAGTGGAGGATATTCCAGAGTAGGTGAAGAGATCGAGTAATGACCCCTTTGTTGCTTTCTTTATTGCAGAGGAAAGACAGTGTATACAGAAGTCTTTGTTGAGCTGTTCCCTTACAGAAGAGCAGTCTCAAAGTGGAGATGAGGAGGACGATGATGGCACAGAGACAGACTGAACATCAGTTGTTACTGTTCACCTCCATCCTGTACTTGTGTAATCAAGATGTGACCAGTTATGTCCAGGGCACAGGAAAAGCACCTGTTCATATTTGGACTTTGTTCCCCATTCCAAGTGTTCTTAAATAAATTTTTAAAAAATAAAACATGGTTTCTCTTTAGTAGGTCACTTGCCTGTTTCACTCCAGGAGTCCAGACCACCAGGAGTCCTAAGGAGTGTGGCAGCTCAACGAGGTCTTCATGCTGAGGTAGAAGTGAGCTTTAGGCAGTTGGCACAGACAAGGCATGTACTTATTCTCCTTCAGTGAAAAAGCAGTAATATCTTACTGCTTATCTTTCAGTGCTCTGTTAGCCACAGGGCCATCCATTGTTTTGAGCCAGAAAAGCGCCAGTTTTGTACACAGGACCAGAGTACAGGGAATACAAGGCAGAGCTGTAAGGCTCAACTCCACCCCACCCATTATAAAAGTCATAGCTACAAGTACTGCTTAGATATTTATTAAGTTTACACCAATCAGTTACAGGAAAGTAGCATTGCTGGTATTATCTCGAATCCATAGGAAAACAAGATACAATTGAAGATGCTGTCCCTGTGGAGACTGCCCCTGCGGAAGGGACAGCCTGCCTTGCCCGCATCCCTTCCCTTGTCCTAGTGCCTGTGACATGTGAGGTGAGTCACACCAGCTCCACCTAGTCTGTCTCTCTTCCCAACGCAAAGAAAAGTTGACTATAAATGTGCAGAGATAATAGAACACAACAGATACTGGTTAGACACTAAGTCACTCCTGTTCCATGGCTTAAAGTTACATACTCTGAACACAGTTAACTGCCCATTTGAACCTCTTAGTTGCTTTCTCCGCCCTTCCCAATTGTTTTCCAACATGCATTTAAAGCATTGACAGCAAGATGTGTTACCACTCCCAGGCACCTGGTCTGGGTTTCTCTGCAGTGCCCTGACAAGCTGTACTGTCTTTCCATCAAGTGTGGTTAGTTGTGACCAAGCGTGAAGTCCAGCTACATTCACAGAATGTTTTGCAGGTGTTTCCTCTACCCTCCTGTAGCAGCTGAAGTGTCCTTTCCCTCCCCACCTCCCATTCTTTCTGGTTTACAGCCACATGAGTTTTGTGAGGTGTACTCTTTGGTACCAGCTCCCATGAGGCACATGTGCCTCAAGGAAGCACTGGTGTGATGTGGAGCCTGTTGCTTTGGAATTGAGCATCCATGTATTGACATCAGCTTTTTAAACAGGGACACAAGCAATGACTGCCAGTGGCGTTGGCCAGTTACAGCTGAGGAGGAAGGGTTTAGTAGTCTGAAGTGTGTGTGCACACGATTTACTGCAACTGTTGGCCTTGACTGGTACATTACACCTAGAGTTCATTTTATTCAACAAAATCCACACCACTTAACTCATTAGCTCAAATCAAACCACAAGCAGTGCAGAATGTGACCACCCAAAGAAAGAGCGGAGAGGGGTCATTGTAGCACAGATCAATTTACATCCCAGAACCAAGCAGATACAGGCCCTTATCCCAGCACAAGAGAACCCCAGTTTATTTCTGGGGTATAAAAAGTTATCTACAGACCTCAGCTATCAGTTGTTCTTCCAACTCAAGAGCAGCCAGTGTCAAACCACCATTCAGGTGGTTACCAAGAGCCCTAGGGGGGAGTGTTTGTTCTATATGATCAGGTTACAAAGAGTATGTAGCCCATGGTTGGCAAAAAACAAAAATAAATTACAAAAAAAACCACTTTAGCAGCCTCACTCACCCGCATTAAAACAGAGCTGAACAACTGAGAGAAGCCAGGAGGTTGCTCCTACCACTAGTGCCAGTTCGCATTTTGAAATACACAAATTCATTGAATCACTTCAAAACCAAGTAGCCAAGTTCTGCTTTACACTCACTCACCTCAGCTTTAAATCTTTCCAAGCCAGGAGAACAGGAGGAATTCTTGCTCTTGAGAAAAAGAACAGATATAGCAGCTAACACTCTAAAGCCAGGAAGCTCTTTTGCCTGTTTCCAGTGCAGCCAAAACCAGTTCCTCAAGAGAGCAGTTTGACAGCTTTACTGAAACAGCACCACTTTCAGTAGGATGGACTTCTGTTCAGGAATAATAAGGAACTAAAGGCTCTCTGCCTTTTCTCTTGGGTAATATTGCAGTACTTTGGCAGTGCCACACAGCTGTAAAGACTTTCATACTGCTTATCAGGCCAAAGAACTGACCCGGCAACTAGAAGCCTTGGTGGATTTGTCTCTGGGTTGTTACTTTTAAAATTGTTTCAGTATAAACTCATTAAGCAGTTGGAATCAAAACATGTTACTTCAACACATACTGTCACTGTTTCCTCCTGAAGCCCCTAGAAGCCCTGGAAACACAAGTTTAGGCTGTTCAAATTTAAATACTTAAAACTATAGCAGCAAAACAAAGCAAAATTGAATGAAAACCAGGAGAGGAAACTTCTCTTGAATAGCAGAATCACTTTGTGTGAACAACAGAGGTGCTGAACAACAGCTTCTGCTTCTGTTTCTTTCTTTTCTTGCCTCCCTTTTCCTCTGTGAAGAATTAAAATGAAACTGTCATTCTTCTCATGAAACAGGAACATCACACAAATGATAAATGGTCTTCCCTAGCCTAGATGTCTTCTACAGGTCCACAACACTTCCTATCAACTCAACGAACACCAGGTAGTTTCATTTTGACAGAAAAATTACTGCAGACAAACTAAGGGAGACTCCATCACACCTAAAACATACCACTAAAACGTGCCTGACTGGAGAGCTGCTGTTATAACAGCAGATCCCAGGACTGCACATGTGCAGCAATTTGCCTTTCTGACAAGTATCACTTTCATCCATGTTCAAGAAAATGCAACTAGAGCTGGTACTCAGCTTCACTGAAACTCCCAGACCCTCCTGTCCGACTCTCTCCATTACCCACTGCAGTCTCCAAACAGAAGCCAAAGCTAAACATCAGAACTGAGCATTAAAAATGAGTTTTATCAGCCAGCTCCAGGCCGGTTTAAATTCATCTCAATTTGTTTCACACTCCCTAACTTGAAATTCCAGCCAGCAGTCACCTCAGCATTTTGGTCAAACTTGGGTGGTAGTTCAGCAGCTCAAGTATTTTTAGTTTAAAAATGCATAACCTGAATTTAAGTCCCAGCAGAGACACGGCAAACATGATTGTAAAAAGCCATCTCTGTCCTCACAGGATTCTTTGCTCCTTGGAGCTCTCAGCTCCCACTAAGAGGCTGCTTTAAGCTGACAGAAGCCCTACTCAAGCTGTTCAGAAACCACAACCTGACAGTTTTCAGAACTGTTCTCTGGCCAATTTTTGGTCCCCAAAATTGCCGCTCTCACTTCTCCCAGAGGAAGAAGGGAAAATATTCTGTTTTTTCACTTCAGAAATTCTTCCTGCCTTCCCCCCTTGCCTTTTACCTGACAAATGATCAGCCGTGGATGGTTTGTCCAGTTTCAGGAGGGCTGCCTCGATAGCCTGGCTGAAGGAATTCTGGAAGCTGGGCACAGGTATGCGGTCAGAGCTGTCACTTTCTCCATCGCTATCCACAGGCACAGGGAGTGCCAGGGTGTTCTCATCTGAGAGAGGCAAAGTGATGCACAAGGCTGCATTAAACCTTCCCCGTGCAAATGCCCACCCACACTCCAGATGTTTCTTGGGAAGTTACAAGCTTTCTCAAGATTTAGGTGTGTGGTAGAGAACCTGAAGTACCAATATGGAATTTTCTTACCTCTTGTCTTTGGAGCAGGTTTAGGCCATGTTTCTGGTTTTGCCTTTCCAACTCTCAACATCTATCAAAAGAGTTGTAAGATATGATTAAATTTCATGTACTAAAAAACAACACATCCCTTCAGTGGCAAGAAAATTTAGGAACCCCTTCAAGCACTCAAGCACTCAAGCCCTGTGATGTCTCCTAAGATTTATCCCACATTTGTCTTGTGGGGGAAGAAACAATTGTATTATCAGGCTAATCCCCAACTTAAACACAGGTAATTCTGACAAGATTTACTCTGCTTATATTGTTTACCTGGGCAAAGGAAGGGAAGGGAGACTCTTCTTCCAAACTCCCACAGAGCAATGGGCTGACCTGGCTGGCAGCAGGTGACAGTGGAGCTGGAATAGACTCTACAGAGAAAGGAGCAGAGTATTCATTAAATTCAGTTGCACTTGGCAAAGACACTTATTATGCTGCTTATCAGGATGAAACAGAAATAAAGTTTTATTATCTTATGTAATTAATGATTTTTATCTCATTGGTTCCATCCATCAGTCACACAATGAGACCCCTCAAATTTCCTCAATCTTTTTATTTAAGGGAAATTTAAGTTGGGTTGTGNGCTTATTTTGTGATGTTATGTGGGGGTGTTTTGGTTTGGTTTCGGGGGAGTGCATCGGTTCTTTGGTTTGGTCTTTGAAAAAACATTAAAGATTAGTTTCTATTCAATACTTTTTATGAACTGCAAGATAAAATAGTTGGGTAAAGCATCACTGGACAACAACCCGAGTGCTCATCAACTACATTTAATTTTAGTAGAACGTGGTGGGGAAGATGGAGAAGGTAAAAAGAAAAAAATGCCAGTAGTGTTTTCCTGGCATACACACTTTTCTTCCCCTTTTTGGGACATTTTTTTGCCTCAACGAGGATTTAAAAGATGGGGTAACTACAGTGCAGATCTCAGAGTCACTGAGGTACAGGTAGTAAAAAGCAGACAAAGGACCAGAATGTTTCTTAGCCATGTCAGCCTTTTGTGTATGATCTCATAGGTAGCACAGGAAATAATCACAGAATGGTTTGGGTTGGAAGGGACTTGAAGATCATCTTGTTGCAACCCCCTGCCATAGGCAGGGACACCTTCCATCAGACCAGGCTGCTCAGAGCCCCATCCGGCCTGGCCTTGAACACTTCCAGGGATGGGGCAGCCACAGCTTCTCTGGAAAGAAGCAGTCTTGGATCAGTGTTGAGAAAGTTCAGCACGATGACCTGAGCAATAGATCCCAAAACAGTGACCAAGAGCCAGATGTGGTGTGTCGTTCCAGATGCTCACCTGTCTGAAACACAGGGCTTCTGCCAAGAGGAGACTGACAGGAGCTCTGATGATCAATGCTGGTAGTTTCCCCAGGGCAAGAAGTAAAAGCAGGGAACTGCTGCAGATTCTCTAAAGCAATATGGACCTCTGGATCTAGAAAGAGGTTTCAAATTAATGCACTACACAATGTGGGGGAGGACTGCCAATATGCAAGTTGTTTGAGGAGTCTAGGAGGTGACAACTCAAGAAGGTTTCCCCCCTCTATTTCAGAGACCAGTACAAGCCCTGCTGCTGGATGGAAGCTGTTCCTAGGCCTTTTTTTCCTTCCTCACTTTTCACTCTACATAGTGATTACTATAAAAACAGAAACGAAGAATCCTGAGAGATTTCTACACCATGGAGATAGAGCTGCGCCCTCAAACGCCCTGTCTCTCCCAAAATGTGCAAGAATGGAGCCATTGCATAATATCACTTAACATCCTGATGAAAACAGCTTCTGTTTTTCACTACCCAGACACTGTTTCTAACACTTTGTAATCTTGCTCTAAGTACACATTACAAACTAAAGGCCTTAGAGTTCATCCTGCAGCTCAAGAATTGAGCTCAGCAACTAAATATGACCGAAAATCTACAAGTTAGGAGCAATCAAGACTTACATTTGCCCTGTTTCTTGTTTTCTTCTATTTCAATTCTGCGTTCGCGTCGTCGTTCATCACGAGCTTTCTTCTGCCGCAGGCGTCTTCTCTTTTCAAGGTCATCTAAGAGCAATGCACAACACTGGTATCAAAAACCCCACACCAATACTCTGGCAATGTTTTCTCCAGCTCTGAGAACAACGTATTCAGTTATAACACATTAGTAACAAAATATGCTTGCAAAACAACATATGTTCTTCCAAGCAGTCAGGATTTTTTATTCTTTTTATAATTGTTGTCTATAAAACAGTGAATTGGGGTGGTTCTGTCTAGCAGTCATCAGATAGTTGGCACTAGAGGAATAAAGCTGCTATGCATGTTCCTCTTTTCTGCCATTATGGGGTAAGAATGACTTCCCCTTCACCCTCATGGACACACGGCAGAGACTACTAGAAAAATAGTACCAACCTGAAAACAACTCTAAAGTCTCCTTAGAGATGACAGGTGGCTTCAGAGCCAGCTCACAAATGCTGAACTCACAGGTGAGGGGCAAGTGACAGAGGTAGCGATGACGTTGTCTTATATCCTGATAAAGAGAGCAACACATCATTCAAGGGAAAGCAACACGTCATCACAACAAGGCCCAGAGGCTGCCACAGTGATGAACAGCTTATGGAGGTATAATGCACACCATCCATCAAATCAAATGGAAGAAACAGCAGCAGCGACACAACAATTACTTTATAAACTACAAACACATGAGGGATGCCCTGGATCAGAACCAAATGTTCCAAGACCTCCACCAGGTCATATTCAGATTTGGATGCAGCTACTCCAGCTCACTTACTGATTTTTTGTTATTCCTCCCTTCTCACTCACATCACTGGAATAAAATTCTGCAATACCAGTCTTACAATGCAATTATTTTTGTACTGGTCCAAATTTGCCTTTTACACTTAAATTACTTGGATTAATGACTACCAGTTTGCTAGGCTGAATCAAGCAGTTTTCTACTTTTTCTTGCAGAGCTGAAAACCTTGAAGAGAACTCCCTACTACCTCTGCATCCATTCTTACTTGAACACACAATTTCTTTAAAGTGGAATTAAGAGTTATGTATAGCTGTTACTGCATGTGTCAGTTCTTACAGTTGTCTTTATTTGAGGTAAATTAATTCAAGATCCATCCCCTTTTCCAGAACTTCAGTGCCTTAAGCACTTTCACTCCCTCTGTCTCAAACACTGAAGTTTCTTTCCATCTTCTTTATTTTCATAACATCCCACTGCTCAGAAACAACTCTTTCAGGCAGAGGCAGACACTTCAAGTTGTTGAAGATGATAACCTGTCTAGTTCAAGCTACTGTCTTCTATGAGAAAATAATTTACTTGCTTTAAAACCGCTCTAATGACAAACCAATCTTAAGCTTGCAACTCCCTTACTCCTAGAATTTGCTACCTTCTAGGAAAAGAAAAAAGCAAGACTGCAGCCTACTTACCAAAAACCAACAGAAAGCACCGCACCTTCCACAGGTGCCCTTCAGAGATTAGCATCCCAACCCACTCTTGGTTATTATTTATTACACTGAAGAGAAACACGTCTCCTCTGTCAGCTACATCTGCTAAAACACGGGCCCCTCATTAATAAGAAGGCAGAAGAACTACCTCTGTCATGGAGTAGCCAGTGATCTCCACCACAGCCGCAGTTATCTTCTCTGGGCTCTTCTCCAAGCTGCCGTACTCGCGGACAAGGCACCGAACGTTCACCGGGTGAAGGTACATGCACTGCCCGTCCTCCGCTGTGAGGGGAGACACCGTCACTGCTGCTCCTCAGCACCCTTCTCCCCACCCCAGCAAGAAAATTAAAGCTCCTCTCTGAGTTTCTGTGGGACTTTGATTTCACGGGGGTTAGCTGCATCTAATGAAGTGACAAACACCTTCCTCCAGAAGGATCCCAAAGTTCCCATGAGTGCAGGATTTCATTGCACTGACCTTGATAGAAATAGTAAAAAGGAGAGTTGCCAAGATGTCCAGAGTTAACTGTATCTTTAGAGTCTTGGTAACTTGTTTCAGCTGGATTTGTTTCTTCTGTAGTGTTCATATCAGGTTCCCCTACAGTGTCCACCTCTGGTACTTCCTCTTCATCCAGCACTGCCTCTTCAATTTCCACAGGAGGCGAAAAGGAACTTGCCAGGTCAGAGCAAGGCTCCACAAGCTCCTCATCAAATGCAGAGAGATATTCCACACCACACTAGCACATCAGAGAGGATACAGTTAGTACCACGCCACCTCTTCCAAAGATTATCATCTCTGCAAAAATCTTTGGCACGAGTTCACCATACACTGCAGTGTGAAGCGGCAGAATTAAATATTAACAGAATCTGCCAGAGCAGAGCTGTCACTCACCTTTTTCTCTTGGGTAACTGCAGGCTCCACAGCCTTGGGGCTTTCTAGGACTAACTCTTCCACGGCTGCAGTGACTCCAGCAATGCCATTGTTTTTATCCCGGTCAGCAGAGAGTGCTGTTTCTCGCTCCTGCAGGTCATCCAAAGGGAACAAGTTTCAATTTGCCATTTAAGCCATGAGACCACCACCACAGTTAATTTTATCCTTGTCCTACACTTCAAGATTTCACAGATCTGTAATTCACCTGTGACAAAGAATGATTCAAAGAGAGATCCTCTCCTTGCTACTGAAAAGAACACCCAGGTAGGACACCTGAAGGCTTTGAAAAGGAATATTGCACAGGCTTACTCCTGTCTGCTCATTAGCAGTTATCCCAGAAATTGCTGGATGTGAAAGGAACACACCTGCATTTGAAAGCAGAACTCCTTTACATTTATGGAAGGAATACCATTCAGTAAAAACCGTTCTGCTCTCTCCTCTTGAACATCACACCAGATACCTGGGGTCCAAAGGCTACAGTCTCCTCCAAGGTATGTACTGCTATTCCAGCAGCAAACACCAGCAACTTGCTGGAGACCACAATAATCACATACAGCCATGTGTGCAGCAGAGCATGGATGCTCAGCACTCAAAAATGAAGTCACTAAAAGCCTCCAAAGAGGTTGTTACCTTCAGCTCCTGGATAGCTGCCTCAATAAAGCAAGCTTCTGGGGTGTGCTTTTCTTCCTCATACTGTTTCAGTAATGCCGCCTTCTCCTCCAGAATCACCAGCTGCAAGACCTGCTCCCTGGATGCCAGAAGCAGCTTTGAATACTGACTGTGCTGGCCATCTGCACAGAAGGAGCACCAATCATTAATACCTGCACCCAGAGGCACCAGTTTGGACTGCCACTTCAGAGATGGTGTCACTGCTCAGTTCTGTGAGTCAATCCCCCCAGTCCACACATTACCATTCTGTCACAGGCTGGTGCCATGTACCTGCTCTGCTACACACACCTCCCTCCCACAGCAGCCACTCAGCTGCCACACATCCTAAAAAAAGAAGTCTAAACCTCTACACGATGGAAGCCTCACCTTTGGTGGGGGTGTCAAAGCTTCCTGAAACAATGCAGTCTGGCACCTTCTTCCTCAAAATACACACAAAAATACTGCAACTGGCAATTTCTTCAACACAACCCCTGGTTTGGCTCAACCCAATTCATAAGCCCATATGTATTAAAAATCCATACAAAACATTATGATGAGGCTTTTATAAGGAGCACAGCAGAAATAGCAAGCTAAAGAATTGCAAGATTAGCAAAAGGTAGTCATCCTTGTTACAGAAGCACTTAACTAGAGAGTTTACAGCAACCACAGTATTACATACTAAATATAGTCCCTATGTTCACTGCTCCCCAAGGGTCCAACCTTGTCTACAGAACATCAAGTTAATGCTGAATTTCTTGCCTTTAGAATGCTCTCAAACCCTGTATTTGTTCTTTTGTTTTATGAAAGGATTTAAAGACCTTTACTTCCAAATCCTGAGAAACATGTAAGCCCACAGCCTGTATGCTGGATACCCATCCCACTTTAGGAGACTTGACTTTTTCCAGAGAGTTTAAATGCATGCAGCCTTTCCTAAATGTGACTGCAAAATGAAGTGAGCCAAGGCAGCCCACAAAGCAGCAATATTCAGTAAAATTATTTCTTTAGACACAAAATTTTTTGTGATACTAACAGATAAAATGATGATGAGTTAGTCACATTCCTGACTGGAGAAAACTGAAGATGTCAGGCAACAGATGTTTGGAATTGGTTTGCAATAACTTTGATTATTTCACCATATCATTCACTGACTTCAGTTGATAAGTGAAGATGATGAAAACCTTGTTGAAGATTACAGCCTTGAAATAGTTTAGACACAGAGAGAGTTATTTTTGCTAAGCTGTATAATGAGGAGCCAGGCGGAAAAAAGTTAAGGACACTGAAGTGCCAATAAAAGCAGCAAGAGTCACACCAATGACTGCAGGATCCAAAACACCCCCCAAACTAACAGCAATGACTGAGAAGGCAGGAGTCAGCAGTGCAGTCACTTGAAGAGAAACAGCATACAAGTTAAAGCCTCACAAAAACCCGAAGTGTGAGTAGAAAGTTTATTGTTAGTATGTGGTCATTAAGCTTTTCAGCTGCTAAAACTCCATGTTTTGTACTCTGGTTTATTTTAAGATGACAGCACGACATTGCCAAGGTAAACTGTGTCTATACAAATCCTGGTCCCAGTTGGGAGCAGCATTCCAACACCAGTACTTGGAGACACCCACCTCTGATGTAAACAGGCTGCACCACATTCATCCACTGAGACTTGGGCAGTGCTACCAGGACACCTTTCTCCCTTCTCATAAGTTGCATTGTAATGGTATCACCAATGGCATACTGACGTGTTTCCATAGCAACAACACTGCAATGTACAGAGCAGGTTAGTAGTGTAAAAATAACCTTCCAAAGAGACACATAATTTAATAAATATAGTCTCACCTCTTGAGATCCTTCTTGTGAACGGAGCCATAACAAATAGGACACTTACTCCAGGTCTTTTCACTCAAGGAGAGATAGTGAAGGATACATGCCCAGCAGAAGATATGCCCACAGCGGGTGATCTTGGCTGCAGTAGGTGGGTACAAACATATTGGGCAAGAGGGCACTTCATGGCTACAGATTCGCTGAAACGCCATATGAGAAGAAGAATAGTACAAGTTTTAGACTCAGAAATCAGTTCCTGGGATACAGAATAAGCCACCTAAGATCTACTCTATTATCTTCCAGCTCTTTAGGCTCTGCTTATTTACCAAGAAATTACTACACTGTGAATTAACACCTTCAGACTGCACATGGAACAACCTTCAAAGCCACCCATCTGGTATTTCTACTCTAATGACATCAAAAAGTGACTCTGCTCATGTTTCCCCTCAGATGTATTCATCATCTCTAAGAGTCAGCAGCACCTTCATCATCTGAATTCAGGCCCTGTGGTCTCACTCCCACAAGCAGACTTCAGCAGCCCTGTTTAGCTGTGAGACTGAACTTACCCACTTCCATGAACATTCCAGGTTTAGTCAGACACTTTATGAGCATCCCTGTATGGCAGAGACAGAACTGCCAAGCAAGCACCTCAATTTTTCAGCTCTCTTGTAGTGTCAGGTAACAGTAAGCCCACCTCCTCTCCACCTACTCTGTGCACCAGACTGGCTTGGCAGATGTAAGTTTCTACTCGAGGCAACCCAAACTTCTGACCACAATTCTAATGAGATTTTCTATTTTGTTGCTAGGCAAGATAGGCCACCTATGCACAGAATAATTCTTCAAAATTCTACACTCTAGTCCTCTTCCATGGACTCGTGCCCAAGTTTTCTGTTAATATCTCGATCACAAGGACTCTGTCTACAGAATGTCAGATACTATTTTTGATGAGCTCCCATCTGTGAAAGCAAGAAGAAGCTGCTAATTTTCCTAATAGATTTTAGCACTTCTCTTTTCCTGTCATGAAAGTATTTCATAATATATTCCATGACAGATCTTTCCCAGTATTGTGGGAGTGACAGAAAAGGCCTCAGCTCAAAAACAGCTGAGTTTTATGTAACATCACAGAGGGAAAGAGGCAGTTAAAGACAGGTTGAGGTTCTTAAGAAGGAAAAAAAAAATTTAGCCCATCACAACTGACCACTTGCTCCACAAAGTCCCAGTTGACCAAGGTATCTGGATCAGCAAAGTGGACTGTGTAGTCCTGTTCTTCAGAGACAACAAACTGGCAGCTGGGGAAAGGCAAAGAGACAGATGATCCACTCAGTTATTTCTAAAAATTCTTTGAGAACTATCTTACAGGATTCTCTGAGCTTCTCCTTCGTCCAGCAGAGAACTGCTGGATGCAGTCAGTAACTTCTATGAGCAAAAATCAAGAGTTCAGTTCACAACCAGGTTTCCATAATACAGATGTGTCTAATTTCAGTTAGACACAACATCACAAACTAACTACAGAATGAGCCAGGCAGAGTGGTTTTCCAGAAACATGTAAGAAACAGCCAGCTCCATCAGGGATCTATCAAAAAACAGGGAATCCACAAGGGGAAAAAATACAGTCACAACAACTAGAACTACTCGTTCCTGCAAATAGACTTCACTACAATAAGCCATAAAACAATAGGAAAAATCAGAAGCACCAATGCTTACAATACTTTTTAACATTACCATGGAGCACCATATTCATGCTTACAATACTTCTTAACATTACCATGGAGCACCATATTCCAAACTGATGCTAGAAAATTAGAGCAGATTAACTGGTTTGTAGCTAAAGAACTCGCTCCATCGGATACCTTGTAAATAGGTACAAACAACACCCCTTTCAAATAGAGCTGTTACCATTAAAAACAGTATGGAAAGAGAATTTCACCCTGGAAAAGGCAATACAAGTAGTCAAGGCCAAACACAATTCCCTGCCTGTTCACCCCCTATAGTTCACTGTCTCTGCAGCAGTCTAAAAGCCCTGCCGGTCTCCCACTCACTTGGCCTGTAGGAAGAGCTCCTTGTTGAATGGTTTATGCCCCCACTTGTTCCTTTTCCCCCAGTTGCCATGTCCATTCCCATCAAAATGTCCTGCTTGGCCACGGGGTTCAAAAGTGAAGTTCAGTAAGTGGTTCAGATTTATCTTCTTGGGGCCAGAGAACTGGGCAGGGCTGAACTCTGCCCGTTGAGCCTCTGCTACCTAAGAGACAACAGCATTTGTTAGAACTTTGCTAGAATTTCCTGCAAAAGCATCAGTACAGGCCCCATCAGGGATTACACACAGAACATGCAGCATTCCCTCACTCACCTTCTCCCATCCCAGTTCTGTAAATCAAGCAGAGCAGTATTAGAAGTGCACGAGAACCTGAAAGTCAGAACTCAGTGGTCTTACCCCACACTGAGCAAAAGGAGGAGAGTGTAAGAACAACCACAAGTAAAAACTGGTAAAACCTAGGCAAGGTTAACAGAAGAAAGTTGTTCAAATCCAGACAATATTCATTTAGACAGACAGCAATACAAGTCTGATTTCTGTTTGCACAGCTTGTACTTGTTTCAGTTAGTTTTCATATAATGAAACAAAGAATGAGAATTCAAAAAAGGCAGCAGGTGAGTTTTGAGTCAGCAGTCTAGGTAAGCAGTCTTGCTTATCCACCAAAACTGAAAAATCAAGAGTATCAATTAAAACCCACAGTGTGCAGTATTTAGATCCACATCAGCATAAAAGCCTCAGCTGGGTTTTACTCCACCTTGATGTCACCAAGGCAAATACATTTACTTTCCCAATACCCCCATCTCACGTAAATTTGTGCACTAAAGTGGTTGGATAAAATCAATTTTCAGAGGGCAAGCTTTAGCCTGTTCAGGAGACTGGTTGACAGAGCCCCCTGGGGGATATCCTGAAGGGCAAAGGAGTCCAGGAAGGTTGGATGTTCTTCAAGAAGTCTTAAAGGCAGAGGAGCAGGCTGTCCCCGTGAGCCAAAAAAGGAGCCAGTGGGGAAGAAGACCAGCCTGGGTTAACAGAGAGTTTTAGCTGGAATTCAGGAAAAAAAAAAGGAGTTTATGACCTTAGGAAGAAGGGGCAGGCAACTCAGAAGGACTCCAAGGATGTCATGAGGCTACGCAGGGAGAAAAGCAAAAGGGTCCTAGAAATTAATCGGGCCATTGCTGTAAAAGACAATAGAAAATGTTTCTATAAATACATCAGCTACAAAAAGAGGGCTAAGGAAGATCTCCATCCTTTATTGGAAGTGAGGGGGGGGGTGTGAAACAGTAACAGAGGAAAAGGCTGAAGTAATTAGTGCCTTCTTTATCTCAGTCCTTAACGCTGGAGATGAGTCCTACGCAGGGTACCCAGTCCACTGAGCTGGAAAACAGGGACAGGGAGCAGAGTGAATCCAAAATGAACCCCCGGGATCCAAAGAGAAATGGTCGGGGACCTGTTGTGCCACTCAGACACACACATGCCTATGGGGCCGGGTGGGACCCACCCAAGGGCACTGAGGGGGCTGTGGCAGTGCTCCCCGAGCCACTTTCCATCATTTACCAGCAGTCCTGGCAAACTGGGCAGCCCCAGCCCACTAAAACTCTGCAAATGTGATGCTGGACTGGAAGGAGGATCCAGGGAGTTAGAAGCCTATCAGTCTGACCTCAGTGCCAGGGAAGGTTATGGAGCAGATGGTCTTGAGTGCCATCACATAAAAAGTACAGGACAACCAGGGGATCAGGCCCAGCTAGCATGGGCTTGTGAACATCAGGTCCTGCCTGACTAACCTGATCTCCTCCTGTGACAAGGTGACCCACCAAATGGACAAGGGAAAAGCTGTGGGTGTTGTCTACCTGGACTTCAGCAAAGCCTTTGGCACAGTTTCCTACAGCATTCTCCTGGAGAAACTGGCTGCTCCTGGCTTGCACATGTTCCTTGGGTAAAAAACTGACTGGATGGCCAGGCCCAGAGTGGTGGGGAATGGAGTTACACCCACCTGGGGCTGGTCACTGGTGGGGTTCCCCATGGCTCAGTCCTGTTAATGTCTTTATCAATGATCTGGCCAAGGGGATGGAGGGCACCCCAAGCAAGTTTGCAGACAACACTGTGTTGGGTGGGAGTGTGGATCTGCTGGAGGGCAGGAAGGCTCTGCAGAGGGATCTGAACAGGCTGGATTAATGCGTTGAGGTCAGTGGTAGGAGGTCCAATAAGGCCAAGGGATGGGCCCTGCACTTGGGTCACAAAAGCTCCATGGAATGCTCCAGGGTTGGGGAAGGGTGGCTGGAAAGGTGTCAGGAAAGGACAAGGGGATGCTGGGCAAAAGCAGCTGAACGTGAGCCAGAGTGTGCCCATGTGGCCAAGCGGGCCAGGGAAATCTTGGCCTGTATCAGCAGCAGTGTGGCCAGCAGGACCAGGGAGGTGACTGCCCCCCTGTACTGGGCACTGGCGAGGCCGCACTCGAGTCCTGGGGTCAGTTTTGGGCCCCTCACAACAAGAAGGACATTGAGGTCCTGGAGCAGGTCCAGAGAAGGGAACAGAGCTGGGGAAGGGACTGGAGCACGAGGCTGATGAGGAGCAGCTGAGTCTCTCAGAGCAGAGAGCACTCCTCTCCTGCTGTTGCCAGGTTGCTCTGCTCACACTCCCTCTGGCATCTCAAGGACCTCAGTTAGCATTTCTTACCACTCCTTCCCTTGCCAGCCCAGGAGCTGAACATAGCAGACCTATCTAGGCAGGTCAGAGTGATCCTGTCATCCCAGGAAGAAGGCTCTGGAGGGATGGCATTACAATTCTCACCTCATCTCGTCTCCCACCATTAGAAGAGCTAAAAGGTTTGCCACTCCCGCCGCTGCCTCCCCTTTGAGGGGGCATCTTGTTAAAAGCTTTGCTTTTCTGTGAATTGGAGCGACGGGACTGACTGGAAAAGTTCTCATTTTTTGAATATGAAGTTTCTCTTTTACGATTATAACGCTGTTTGGATCCATTCGCATTCTTTCCATCTGAAAGGGAAGAAAAACAAAACAAGAATCAGAACAGCAGCCTCAGAGCTGTGCCCGTGTCCTGACCCTCAGCAACTTTACCTCCGAGAAGAGCTCACCTCAACCACTACCTCAAGCCCTGGTTAACAGGCTCGTGTTTATCAGGACATCAAATGCCCCAGCAACCCAAACCATTTCATTCCTACCACTGCACAAACAGCTGGCCAAAGACTTTAAAAGAAGGATATGGTTGAATTTTCTTCATCCAGATTTGGAATTGCCATGCCCAGATGTTGGTGTGTTGCCTGGTGAAAAACACTAACATCACATGCCATGTTACAAAAACAGACAACTAGCTCTTTTTATTCCATTTCTGAAAGCATACAATTTATACTACATTGTTCCCTTATATAAATACACTGCCTGTGTTTCTCTGGAAGTCTCCCATTCCCTGTTTTCACTCAGTTCTGCCCCTGTGCTCAAAAGGCCCCAACAGACAACAATTCTGTTTTAAAAATACACTTTTATGTCACAAGGCAAACAAATGTTAACTGATCTTAAAGTGCAAACCCAGTGCTTTGTGTTTTGCAGGGCACATACCTAACATCTAAGTACTAAGTCCACCAACCTAAGCAGCCAGGACTGTTTGCCAAAATACATGCTCAGCACACCACTGACCCTAAACCAGGACACAGTGGTAAAGCATGAAGCAAAATAAAGCTCACAAGAGCACAAAAATCAGTCATGTCCTTGTGAGGGGCTTCCTGTGTCTAAAGCAGCTGCTACATCACACTGCTAGTACAGGGTGTCAGTACTATGAAGGCATTTCTAGTAGTCTCAACACACGATCTGAGCTGCCAAGGACACAACAGGCCGCTGACCTGTCGCTTAACCTGGCATTTCCACCACCTGCCCTAAGTTTGATTTGTAGAAGGGGTATGTTGATAAGCTTAGAAACAAAACTCCACAGGCCCCACAAGACATCTATCCACTCCAGCCAGCCCCAAAGTCACTCTGGATACTTAGTAAACACTACACAAACAGCAAGGCCCCACACAGTATCTAGTTGCATTTTATAAAAGCCCACTTGTTTCCCTTTTCCCACTTTGTAGTCCACTCCACCCCTTAATATAAATCTTACATGGCAGGCAAACACACCGCTGCATTTCAGGATCATGTTTCTCACATGGGTAGTTTCACTGCCAGTGCTTCCAGTTTTCCCCTTCCCCAGCACCACTTCCCATCAACCCAAGCATTTAAAACAGCTGGAATGGCTGTTTTCGTATCATTCACACAAAGTCTCTCTTTTCTGTTGTTGTTGTTAAAGTTTTCTCTACCACTTGCACTCCTCAAAAAAGATGGGCAGAGGACTGGAGGGCTGTGTGTGTTATGTATTACTGAGGATCCAACTTCCTAAGAATAAATTAAGTAATAAAAGTGGCTGAAAGGGGTTTTGTGGTGCTCTGGTGTTTCTTGCACTTGGCAGAGTTCAGTCTTTGCCTACAATTATAGCTATAGAAGGACACTATCATTACTTTCACACGATGTCACAGAGCCATTTTCTGCAGACAAACTTCATCATCAGAACTGCTCATTTACTCTGCTATTCAAAGGGCTGATCCCTTAATTCAGAATTAAACCAACTCTGTCAGAAGCACAGCTGTGTAACTCAAACACATGCCTGCATAGCTGGCAGTGCTTTAATGCACATCAGGCTAAAGAGACAGGGCTTGAGTGTTATCAGGAAAAAAAACACACCAGAAGCTGCCAAGCACTGAGGGTGTGACCAGGTCTGGCTGAATGATTACTTAGACAGACTTTTTTGAGAGTATTTGTATGGAAGAAGGAATAATCAACACCTCTGAGTCTCTGGTAAAAAAATAAGTAATTTTGAAGAGGTTTGGATCATTACCTCAGTTACTCAGGAGCAGAACTTTTCAGTTTAGAGCTCAGCCACCCTCATAAATCTGCAATTTCAGTGAATACACTAGAGGGGCACACACCTATTGTGCCTGTACAACTTTGCAGTTTCTCTGCAATCTTTAAGTGGGGAAAAGAAACAACTCAAGGGAAATCAGTCTAAAGTGTGTCTTTACAAGGCTCAGAAACAAGGAACAGCTCACACCTGCAGCTGACAGAAGAATTTCCTACCACTTAAAGTTTTAATCACGTTACTCACCATCAAATTCATCAGTCAGCCGGTTTACACACATTCCTGTCATACTACAGGTTCTTTCAAGACAACTCCAAAAGTCTTTGGGAGTCACTAGTGACTCTCACATTTTATAGGAAAGGACTCTCCACCTTACAACAGTCTCACAATGCTTCAAATCTGACTTTACAGATTGCTAGTTTCTCCCTGCCTCCCAAATAATTATCCTCAGGAGAAGTCTGGTCCATCAGGGTAGTAATGAAATCTGTCAACAGACAACCAAGAGCTTGGACTATGCATTTGTAAACTGGAACATTCTTCCCCCACCCTGAATGTAGGCAATGCTGCTCTTTCCAGCATTCCACGTGTCAGGGAGCTCTGTTTTGTATCATCCATCCCTGCACTCCCACAAAGAGCAGGGCAGGACAGCTGCACTCATGCAGAGAGAAGAGTGAAGGACTCTCACTGCCATCACAGGATCTAAACTATATATACACATTATGTGGATGTATCTACCCATCCACACTCCAAGAGACTTTCAAAAAGGACTACCTCTACAATTTAAAAACACTAATAACAAAACTGTTCTTGCATTTTGAACCAAGCCCTGACTTCCCTGGTGTTTCCTGATGTTAGAGAACCTGTATCTCCAAAGATCCAGAGAGAGGAGACCAAGTTCACAGGCCGAGGAGCAGCTCTAGGTGACCACTTTGGTACTGGGGCTGCAGTCCTAGTTTGCTGCTGGGGTGAGAACTGCAGTTTCCTTCCATCCTTTTTCATCTCTCCTTTTCTGCTGAGCTCTGCTGAAGCCAACAGTATTGCATAAGGGGTTTGAGTGGTGGATCACACTAAAGCCACAGGGTGGTTTATTGCTGCTGCCAAGTCAAACATCCCAGTGAGAGAGAGGTGACCAAGCACTCCTGCACCCCAGCCAGCATCTCACACTGGCTATGATAAGGCCCAGGGACCTTTGTGAGAATTAACCTTGTCCATCAGGTCTCCAGGACTGCAGAGAAACCCAACAACCCTATTTTCCTTCAGCTACTTTATTCCGTTCTAATAGGATGTGATCCCTGTTGGAATATAAAATGTAACAATACATATAATATAATAATATGTAACTGTTGGAAACTTCCAAGTTTAATTTAGTCTGTAAGGCCAAGTTTGAAAGACAGGTAGAATTCAACTTCCACAAGTAGAAGAGAATCCAATATTCTACTTAGCCCATTTCCAGCTGTGCTGCAAGAGAAACAGAAGGAGAAGCTGCCACATGGTTTCAGGAGTGTCCATTTCCTCAGCTGAACAGTAACAGCAGGTAACTCTGGAAAGCATCAAAGGGCAAGAGCTTGACTGAACTGACCCAGTGACCACCTGGGGAAGGTCTGTGGTCCATGAGAATACTGTCCGTTTCAGAGAATAGGACTTTCAGAATACATACTAAACCTTCCCTGAAAGGGGAGAGAAATTCAGCTACGTGTCCAGTGATAAGGAACTCAAGGAAAAAGTCCCATATGGTGACGTGCTGGTATCCTGTGTGCAACAGCTACCAACACACACACAATTAACACAGCTGCAGCCTGTGTGGTTACCTGCCCTAATCTGACTAAGGGAATCTTCTCATTTCAGTTTTCAGTACCCTTCAGTTAAGACATTCCTAAATACGTATCTACTCCTATGAAAAGAGATTCTAATTTTGCCAGGCCTCTTGGATGCATCACAAAGGAAGCAACTCATCCCTTTGCCCTCCATTGTAGTTAAGAAACAAGTATTACAGAGGGAGAATTATGCCAAGACAAAATTTTCCTGTTTTATTGAAAAAAAAAAAAAAAAGAGGACTTAAAAACTTTGGGGGTTTTTAATTAAAAGTACTGGAGTAGAAGAGTACAGTCACCAGGATTGCTCTCTCACTGCTCCCTCTTCTACTCGTAGCACTCTTTCAAGCCTGTAAAAGGTGACGTTCCACAAAAAACACTTAACATTTTTATTCTGGGCTGGAATGACAGGCCCTTTTACCTCTTTCCTCAGTACAGGTACTGTGCCTCCCCATGAAAGGTGTACCAGCCACAGCACAGGCCATCCCAGCTCCTCCCTGAGGGATGTTTATGTTCTGTGAACAATCCCCCATACAGCACCACACAGCACTACAAAAGAAGCTGTAACGAGGAGATGTCTCTTGGCAAGACAGGGACAGAAAAAGTTCTCCATAAAAAGACTTTGACATGTTTGAAGTTAAAACTTCACTGTCATTGCACAGTTACGCCACAACCTGGGGAGCTGTGGGTGAGTCACTTCCCATGTCCCACTTCTGTCAGTCCTGTGCAAGATCAATTAATAGAGGTGAAGAGCAGGTAATTCTTCGTTACCCAGGACATGAGCACATTTAGAAGGTCCAAAAAGAAGCCAGCAAACACCTCCAAGATACTCATTTTGCTCACCCTCTGGGGTACACTGATGCTTTCTCAACGACCTGAAGTAATACTGCTGAAATAAACCACTGAGGAGGAAGGAAATTAGTACAGCACTGGTGGTGTAGTAACCTGTTGACACCCTCTCATGTAGTTCCAGGCTTAATGCCACTAATTTTAATCACTACTGTCCCATTTCTAGTTTCAGAAAAGAAAAATGCAAGGTTGCCAGGAATACTCTGCTCCCAAACACGTTCAGAGACCCAGAGTGGGCTCAGGTCTTACCTTGGAAAGCTGACAGAAACCACCGCGGCCCCTGCGGAACTGCTCTGTCAGCAGAACCAGCTGTCAGCAAGGACAGGTGTGACACTTTGGCTTGGACGCCAGGTGAGCAAACAACACCCAAGTCACCCCGAGCTGCCCCGAGGCAGGTCCCAAACACCGGGGGAAGGGGAACGCTGAACCCTCTGCGAGGTGTAAAACACAGCGAGCACAGAATGGAGTTGAGGGTTCTCTTCACAGGCACTGCCGAATACATATTCTTACTACAGAACCAGAGCTTTAGCTCTAAAGCTGATTACTCCAATACTAACGAAGATAAAGCACTAATCCTTCAGGGAAGAGGGGAGCGGGGATCCCAGCTCCGCGAACAGCCAGCAGAGCCGGAAGAGGAAGGAAAAAGAAACCAAAAACAAGCAGCGACCTCAAACGCCGCTGACAGACAAACAAGGCGAAGTTCGGCTCCACCACGGTCCCAAACGCCCACGGGCCCCGCTGCCCCCCGGTTACCCCCGCCCGCCGTCCCGCTCTTACCGCCTTTGGGCTTAGACTCCGCCGCGGCGGGCGCGGCCGAGGCGCAGCGCGGCTGCTGCTGCCCTTTGGCGGCGGCCGAGGGTGCGGGCGCTGCGGGGCCGCAGGGGCTGCTCCGGTCCATGGCGGGGGCTGCGGCGGGGGCGGCGCCGGGCGGGCTCTGCAGCATCGACGGGCGCCCCGGCGGGAGAGGG
>VWZG01001721.1:0-73401 GCA_013396735.1 Grallaria varia
CCCGCCTTTTTTTTTTTACTTTTTACTTTTGGTGGCCTCAAAAATTATTAGTTCCAGATGAGCTCCTGCCATTGTAATAGTCCATTTAACCCGATCCACTCTGAGCAGAGTCAGTGCAAGTTCAAATGCAGCATTTTCACATGTAAACTATACATCAGAGACATATTTCTGCCCGGGCTTTGGGCATTCCTTGTGCGGAGGAAAAGGGGAAACGCAGAAGGTTAAACCTCACACACACGGCCCCGGCCGTGGGCAACAATGGCACTTTGTCAAGGCAGCGCTGCCAGAGCAGAGCTGAACTTCTGAATTGAACCAGGAACCTCAGCACTGCGCCTCCCTTTGAAGATTAGCACTAATAAGCCAAACCAGTGGGTATTTTGTTTTATAAGGAAAGAGCATTTCAAGTCACGTACGCTGCTATTGTTGGACACAAAACATGTACTGTCTCTGCCTGCAGTGACTCCAGCAACTGCTCCACGCTTGTCTTTTGCTGGGATTACCTTTATTTTTATACTATATTAAATTTACCTCCCACCATCTTTCAGGCCTATTAAAACTGGTGACGTTTCCCAGGGCTAGTTACACATACATATTTAAAAAAGCCCTATTTGTACTATTTTACTATCATATTCAAATTTTACGCCTTATGTGGATTTCTTATTCAGAAACAATAATAAAAACTACCAGATTTCCCTCCTGCTGGAATAAAAAGCACATCCTATGTAAAGGAGTTGCACACAAGAGGTGCATTAAATGATTTGTTTCTGGTAAACGAAGACAGCTCTAGCACAACACATGGAAAATTTCATGTTGTTTGCTTTTGTAATTCACTGTACACACAGCCTTTAATCTGAGGATCTCTGAGCACTCTGCACAGTTTAATTAAGGCCCACAACTGCCATGTTGGGGAAGTACATTAAGTGTTGTTATGCTGATTCTTTACAGATGGGGAGACTCAGGGACTGAGTTCTGTGTTCCAAACTCCCCTCTCCCCATCCTGGACTGGTCCTCAAAGCTCTTCCATGTGGCCTTTGCAACGATAACCAGGGAAAATAAATGAGCCTAAACCCCCAACCAAACAAGAATACCTGTCTTCCTCCAGGACTGAGCCTTCCAATGACATGTTGTACCTGCAAAGCACCTGACCGTGTTCCCAATGCATCAGTGCTGCTGGAAATCCGTCCCTCTGCCGTGTGGGTCAACAGAGTGTTCTGGGCTGGGTCTTCATGTAGCACGTTAAACCCTAAACCCACGTACAGACACGACCTCAGCATCGGGTCAGGAGCCAGACCCTATCCCAGACTTAAACCTGCTGTGCCCCAGATCTTTTGCTGCAGAGCTTGGAAGAAGAACATCCCAGCTCTTGGCTCCCAGATCCCCATTTCTCCACGGGACTCTCTCCAGTGGGATTCTGTATGGAAACCACTTGCAGCATGGAAGCCACAGGACCAGTGAATGGGAGCTCACCCTGCCAGTGACATCCATCCCAAGACACAGCTCTGTGCAGGGGAGGGGCACGCTCAGCCCCAACCAGCTGCACATGTCCAGTGTCTGCCCCATCCAGCCCCTCACCTCGTGGATTAAACAGCTGCTGGATCTTGGGAGCAGGGTCTGCTCCTGGGAGGCAGCCAAGTCCCCCCGTGATCTTGCCCTCACACCTGACCCACCCGAGGCCACAACGTCCTTGATGGCCTTGGGAATGGACAAGCCACCAGCTCGGGCCAGGGTATGCAATGAATAGGTCCTGAAGTCGTTCAGCTTTTCCCAACATTGTTTTAGCTCTGGCTGCAGAGCTGATCTCCATCTCTCCCTTTTCCCTGTTCCTTCCCCCTCTCCTCTGCGAGCTTCTTTGTTCTTGTGTTTACAGCGGCATCGATTTGCTGTCAGAAGGCAACATGGCCTTGGAGTTTCTGTGCACACAGTGGAAATCCAGCTGGCTGGAACCTGCCCCTCTCACAGCCCGACTCCCTGCAATGGGCTGCACTTGGTGCTTCGGGTGCCAGCGCTCCTTCCTGCTCCTCTCAAACCCTCTGGGGACAGGGGGAAGCACAGGGTCCCAGAGGAACAACCTCTGGGCACGACCTGGTGCTCCTGCTCCTCTTCTCTCTACCTCACACTTCTGGGGATGGTCCTGTGCAGGGCCAGGAGTTGGACTCTGTGATCCTTGTGGGTCCCTTCCAACTCAGCATATTCTGTGATCTCAAAGATTTCAATCTAATTTTCCCACTGTGACCCCATAAAGTCACCTCCCTGCTGCCTGAACAAAAGGATGGGTTAGTTTTGCAGAGTAAGCAGCCCCCAGACTGCTGTCCTCGTGTATTTACAGAGCAGATATAAAGCATGTAAGGACAGGGCGTGATCCTGTCTCCCTCTTGCTCTCCCAAGATGTGATCCAGCTCCTAGGACTGTCCCAGAGAAGTGGTGGATCCCCACCAGCCCTGCTAATGCTCTAAACAGCACCATGGGCTCCATCTCACCTCACGAGGGCACCTGGGGGGAAAAAATGCCAGTGGCCCCCATGCTGGATGCTGTGGCAATTCCCAGGACCTGTCAACAAGTCCCTGCCTCACTCAGCTTTCAGCAAGTGTTGCTCCAAGCCCAGAAGTGCGAGGTTTGGGAATACCAGCTCACTGTCAGCTCACACCCCTCTAGCCAAACCTCTCATGGCAGCTCTGCTGACTTGTGGCATCTCAAGTCCCTTTAGTGGCTTCTCAGAAGGTGGAAGCCCCCATTTTTACTTAGTTCCAGTTTCCAGATCCCCTCTCTTTTCCAAGCTCCATTGCTTTCACCTGCTTTTGTTCAGCCCTCCTGTGAAAGGAGGGATTTGAAGGGGTGACAGGTCTGTGAAGGTAGAGCTGAAAGAGTGATGGATATACTCTTCCCCTCCCTGCACTTGGGACAGATGAAGGAAGATGGCAGATAATTGCTCTTTATTGTGCCCCGGGTTCACCTTCAGATGAAGGAAGTGATAAGATTTCAATTAATGTCATTTAAGATTCCCTGCAAGCTGTCCTGTTCCTTTCTTGGCTTCTTTCCTTCTCTGAAACTGTGGTCCTCAAAGCTGCTTTTGTATCCCCAGGAGAGCTCCCTAAATGGGCCACATCTTCACCTGGTGAGCACTGTCAAGGCACCATCAACAGCAGTGGAGCAATGCTAATTTATACCAGATGAGAACCCCCTCCAACCCCGCTCTGGATTTATTATAGGGCAGGGTAGATAACATACTTCATTATACAAAGCAGGGATCATTTTCCAGCTTGCCCAAGAATGAACCAAGAAGCTTCTCTAATCAGCTTAAACTGATCAAGATACTCAGGCACAGAAAGCATGACATGCAGGTTTCTGTGTAAGGCACCTTACGCTGAGCTTTCTGACTTTCCCAAGTAATTGCATTGAATTCCTTGGGATTGATTTCTTGAAAAGAGAGAATACAGGGAGCTGCAGCCCAGGGAGCTGGCTCCTTGCTGAATAGCACACACACTCTGGGGCAGAGTGAAACCTTCACTACATATTTGTTCTTTAAAAAAAAAAAATCAGAAAACATATTAAAATAAATAAATGGTCACACAAAGCTGCTTGTGAGATTTTGCATGCTAGCAATGTTTTCATTTTGATCTCATTTTACCTAAAGCCAGAAGAAAGCATTGAATCACCAAGGTATTCCAGAACAAGCCCCAACATCTTGAAAACGTTCACACTGTTCCCTTCAGATTTTCAAAATGTCTCCTTACAAATGTCTGCTGGCTTGCAGTCACAACATCCTTCTTTCTGACTGCGCTGGTTTGGAATAAACCAGAATTTCCATGTAAAGAGTGACTCCTGGGTTTCACAGACTTCTCAATTCAAATAAATTATATGTATGTATTTATTGTTACAAACAGCAGCGAGAAACCACCGACAAACAGCCACCAAAGCAGCACAAATAGCTGGAATTCTTTCCCCCTCCCCTGCAGATACACTAATGTTTATTGTACCCAAGAGCATCCATTTTCGCTCCTCTCCTGTATGTCCGTGCACGACGTTTCCATATGTTCCCTGGTGAGAGCCCAGCCTTGCGGGGAGGGGGCTGCCTGGGAGCAGGGGGGGCTCAGGGAGCGACCCCCGGCTGTGCGGGAGCAGGGAGGGGAAGGAGAGGGCGAGCCCAGGTTTCGTTCCTCCTCCTGCGCACCTGAACCGCATCCCCTCTGCTGTCAATGGCACGCTCTGCGGCGGGGACCTGACAGAGATGCCACAGCAAACTGATTTTCCTGCCGCATGTGCATCCGCTCCCCCAGCCCGTGCCCCTGCAGCAAACCTTCCCCTGCTCCTTTTTTACAATAGCCATTACCAAGGTGTGAAATATGCAGGTTATGAAGGGGGGTCTTGCATCTGTGAATATGATTACAGACTTAAAACGTGTGAAGTCTTTTTAGATTTAATGAACCAGAATGTGGTTTTCATTTTGGCTGTGCATATTTTGAACCCTAATGTATGTTTATTTAGTCTAATTAATTGCCTTTTTTTCTTTTTTTCCCCCTCTAAAAGATACCTGCCCAGCTCTCCCAAGGATTTTGCAGTACCCACACGGTGTGTCTAACAAAGGCTGTGCAATCCATGGACCGAGACCTCATCGTTCCTGGGCACTGCACTGCGTGACAGTAGGAGGAGGGGACAAGGCTGATTTGAGGAGAAAACACTGTTCTTCAGCAGATTAGAAAGTAATTTTCTCCTCTTCGGTCGATATTGAGGCATCACATTTACCTGATGTGGTTTTAGCAGATCCTGTCGTTTGAGGTGTGGAAAAGCCAGGTGGGGGTGAGGAATTCTGCAGGGATGGGGGACTGAGGAGACACAGGGACTGTGTGAACTGCACAAGGGACCCTGTGGCAGAAAGGCAGGGCACTATGTGGGGTTTACATCTCTCCTCTGTTATTTAAGTCCTCCAGCTCAAGATAGGAAAATAATATGGCAAAATAAACCAGGAGGAAGGACCTGAGTATCAGCAGCACCTATGCCAGCACAACACACACCCCGAGTCACCAGGCTTGGAGGAGCAAGGAGCACAGAGTGGCAGCCTGGAGATGGAAGAGCTGACCCCAGTCCCAAGGGAATCCTTCCCAGTAGCTCCACTGGTGAGCAAGGAATAAGGGCAATTCCAGCCAGAGCTAGGGCATGGGATGGGAATGTTCAACTGAGCCACCTTCTTATGCAGAAAATGATTAAATAGGTGATACCGTACACACGGAACATATATACAGTAAACATGTAACATAGAGTCCTTCACCTCAAGACCTGTTTGTTCTCTTAACTGCCTTTGTTCTGGTAGGTGACAACCCGCTCAAAATCCCTTTTTTTTTATCCTTTCCATCGTGCTCTGGACATGATGTAGTAGACAAAACCTCATGTCCTGAGGGCAAACTGATTGTGCTCAGGTGATCACCACTGATCATGGACAGCAGAAATCTGACTGTGCTGGTCGACAGGAGGATCTATAAAAGCCCCCAACCAGGGAAAAACTGTTGAGCTGTGAGGATTTGCAAGGCCACAATCCCTCGTCTGCTCCCTGCAGCCCAGGGGCTCAAATCCGAAACTCACACGGGGCAGTCACCGATTGCATTTTCCTGCCCTCAAAACCCTTCACCCCAAACATCAAATGGGATTTTTTTTTCTTCTTTTTTTTCCCTACTATGAAAAGTGTTTCAGGACAGGAAAACCGTTTCCTGTCCAGACCAGACACCGGCTTCCTGCAAGCTCTCCAGCAGGTCGTGTAATCCTACGCCCCTATTTGAAAAATGAAGATGATCGACTGCCTTTGTCTCCTCTACTTAAACGTACAAGCTGTAGTCCTTAATACACACACGTGACCAGGCATAACTCTGCCCTGATCTCATATAGCACTGCAGTAATACTCATAAATAATGACAGAGTTACGAAGTAGGATTTACAGTAATGCGTCAGAGCGCAGAATGACAAAAGTGCCTGGGTTTACTCTTGATTTACATGAGAATAAACAAGGCCAGACTTCTGCCCTAATTCTGCAACAGGGTCCTGGGTCGTGTGTCTGTGTTCCATCTTCTCACCCCCGCAGCCTTTTACGTGGAAATTCATTTATTTTAACATGATGAACTTGCAAATTAACGTTCCCTTCAGCCACGCAGCTCTGCAGGCTCTGCTCAGAGGTGGATGGGCATCGCTCCATGAGCCAGCCAGAACAAGATTTTGGCTGCCCCTACACAGCCATGGGCACCCCAACGGCAGCAGGACACTCAACACACCTCACTCTCTGGGGAAGCCCATATAAAGCCATGTAAAATAGCTCTGCTCTGGGAGAACAACGAACTGAAAGGGTTAACTGGCTTCTCCAAGGATGAGCTCTGGTTACACAGAGAAAAAAAAAAAATTTAAAACATTTTGGACATGGGCCACGAGCGCAAATGCTCTGGAAGTGGGATAGGTGAGGTTAGACCTGGTGCTTCTGTGCTGGAAGAAATAAAATGGTTGGTTTTCAAATGATCCAAATGACCGGTGGAGTTGCAGAGAGAGCTGCCCTCAAGCAGTGCAAGGGACTGTGCTGGGCAGAGAGCAGGTCGTGGCACTTACCCCTTCACCCCTGAGACCTTCCAAACAACCTGGGGCCCATAACGTGAGCCAGGGCCAGCCTGCGTGGTCCCTGCTGCCATTGCAGGAGCTCCGAGGGGAGCTGCTGCCCAGCCCACGGGCATGGCAGGGCCAGGAGCCTTCTCTGCCCCCGCACCCAAACAGGGGCTCCTGAAGGCACCCACCAGTGCTGGGCCCCTGACTGCAGTGCAGCCCCCTCGCCTCGCATGGGACACTCGCAATGGTGCTCATTTTGTGACCCCGTGGGCCACGCTGGGGCACACAGAGCTCTGCAAAAGCACCTCGGTGGTGGCTCCCGAGGGGCACCGTGTGCCACTGCAGAGCTGTGGAGGCAACTGGCGTGTTCTGCCGGTGGTTTGGGGCCCCTGACAGACAAGGGACAGGCTGGGAAGAGTTTTCAGGAGAAGCAGCGAGCAGGGAGAGATGAAAAGGAGAGGCACCAGCCCCAGAGAGGCTGGAGAGGAAACTCCATCCCTCTCCAACATGGACAGTGTGTGGTGGCTGCCGGCGAGCAAGGGACTGCATTCAGTGACCCAGAAGGTGCCTGGCTCCCGTGGGAAGGGGGTGGCTGTGGAAAAGCCGGGTGGTTATGTAAGAAAACCATCTCTGCTGCAGCAGCATCGCGATAGCAAATAGTTAAGGATAACAGGCAGGCAAATCTGCTTACTTGGCTGTTCCTCTGTCAGGCAGGAACTACCCACCGCTGAAAGAGGGATGTGTTTCAAAGCTGGGCTCTGAGACAATGGGTCCTGCTCTAGCATACTTTATGAAGTGATGCTTTCTGCTCAAAGACCTTTATGAAGAGCAGGATCCTGAGGGATTTTCTCCAGGAACATGCAGAATGGGAAACCAAGGTTTCCCACCAGCCACTCTCTCCTCCCTTCTGTGTGGAATGGTTTGGGTTGGAAGGGACCTTAAGCATCATCACAGAATGGTTCATCATGGAGTCTCTGCAGCACAGCGGCGCTTTTCCCCCCTCTTTGTTCAGGAAAAACTTAATGGATTTAACGCCAGTGATTACAGAAACGAGAGGGGGTGAATTCCGCGGGATAAAGGGAGCAAAGGTGTTGGATGGGCTGATGGACTGTGCGAACGGGAAGCATCCTGAGTTGGAGCTGGCTGAGGGGCGGGGGCTGCCTTGCGGCTGGGGCAGGAGGACGAACCCGCAGCGGCAGGAGCGCCTCCCGCACCGCCCCCGCGCACATCCACCCTCTGAGCTGGCACTGCGGGCGGGGGCGCTGCGGCTGAGGATGACCTCGGGCAGGGGCAGGACCGCCAATGCGCACCGCGGAGGGAGCGCCTCCCGCACAATCCCGCCTCCCCCGCGCACAGCCCCGCGCCGAGCTGGCAGCGCTGGCAGGAGCCGGCGGGGCTGCGGGTGACCTCGGGCAGGGCCGCGAACCGCCGCGGCAGGGCCGGTTGCGGGAGCGCCTCCCGCAGCATCCCCGGCCCCGCAGCATCCCCGGCCCCGCACCACCCGCATCCCCGTCCTTTCTCCCACAGCCCATTGGCTGCCGCGGCCCGGCCGCAGCCAATCAGCGCCCGTCTGCCCCGCCTCGCCCTAGCAACAAGCGGGGCCGCCGCAGGGTTCATCCGAGGTGGTCCCAGCCCCAGTTGCGGGTCCCTGGATCGCAGGGAGGGGGCTCAGCCCTCTCCCCCCTTCTCCCCTTCCCACCGACACGGCGAGCCCAGCGCCGGCCCCTGCCTTGCTCATCCCTCGCCCTCTCCAGGTACAATAACGTTCCGACCGCCAGTGCGCTGTCTGCTGTCAGTTTTCCCTCTATCCCATCGCATCCCTTCGCCAGGGTATATATTTAATACGCATACGCAGCACGCTGAGGCTGTGGCATGAGAGAATCACTTAAATCTGGTACTGAAGGGTCTTAGCAGAGCCTACACGCTGTTTTTTCCGTGTAAAGATCAAACCCTTTCACTCGCTTTTCCTTGCTATCATATTTAATTAATGAAGGCAGCAATGCCTGCGGATACGGAACCAGAGAGAACGCCCTCCCCATCCCTCCACTGTATTTCCTTTAAGAAAAAAAAATGGCAGGAATAATAATAAAAAAACACATAATCAGCAACGATTGGAATCGTAGAACAGAACCCGGCGATTAAGCACAACATTTAATTTTTTTTCCAGGTGTTGAAGGCTGTGGGGATGAGGGGGTTACATCTTGGGGCTGGTCTATGATTTATGTAAAACATTTTAGTGCACCGGAAAATAGACAGCGGAGAAAATCCAATTCCAGATGATTCAAAAGGCACAAAGACAATGGGAGAAAAGGACCAAGTTCAGCTCATTTAAATGTTGTTAATTGTTCATTCCCATAGTGAGACATTTTCTTCTGCAAACAAGAGAACAAACCCTTAACGTTGTTGGGGTTTTTTTATTAGCACCATGCCAGGACTGAAGTGAACCCAAATAATCTTAATCACTGAATAGTACTTGCTGTTTTACAGCTTTTCAAAGAAAGCAGAAGGAAAAAGAAGCAAAGCTGCTGATAATGCCATAGTGGCACAAAGAGCTGGAGCGAGGTTGGAAGTCACTGCAATCTGCACCCAGACCTCTTGGAGGTCTCAAGCACTGCTAGGAACCAGCAAACGAGGGGGACAAAAAAGACCATTTCGAGGGGGGAACAAAGTTCCATTTGTTGCTCACCGTGAGAGCTGCAAAGGCCGGGGGGGGCTTTACCTCCAGCTACACATTCGGGTTGTGCACTGGGTGTGCACCATCTCATTTATTTATTTTCCACCAGCAGCCTCTTGTGATGCAGCAAATAGTTCCATTCGAGCCGCCGCTCTGGGTTGAATTTCCAGCTCCCGGGAGCGCTGGGCACTGGCAGGGGAGGTCGGAGGCTCTGGCAGGCTGCCCTCGCCCCTCCAAGCCATGCTGGCCTTGACTATATAAAGGAGAGAGGAGCAAGAAAAAGGGGCACGAGAGGGAGAAATGCTGCACGTGTAAACATGGATGTTTAGCGAAGGCAGGAGCCCGTCTATTCCCAGTTTGTCACCAGCGGGGATGGCTGTTGGGGTCACAGACCCCATCGCAGGGTCCCTGCCCAGCCCAGAGCTTTGCATCCACCCCCAGCCCCTTTGCCCACTGGTGGGGTCCTTCCTCCCTCCCTCGAGCTTGGGCTGTGGGCACTAAAGCAAAGGAGGTGGTCGTATGGGTGTGGGTAAGGATTCTATCCTTATATATAGATTCCTATCTCAGCAACAGTGCCCTGTGTCTGCCCCACCTGTGGGCTTGAAATCCTAACAAAAGCTGACTAAAACCCCTTCCTTCCCCTCTTCCTGTGCCTTTTCTGCCCTGGTTTAGGCTCTGCAGAGCAGGAGTGGCAGCACACAGCCTGGTTCAGCCAGCAGTGCTGTCCCCCAGCACTGGCAACACACAAATACAAGCAAGGTAAAGCAGTTTTCCTAAGGAATATAGAAAACTCACATATAGTCAGGAAAAACAGAGGAAAATTAACTCAGCTTTGCAAATCCTTGCCTTCTCATCTCCTATCTGTGCTCCCAGAGGAATTCCTGGGTTCTAAGCTCTGCTCTCTGGCCAGATGAGGATGCAGCACTGCTGGGGCACATCAGCTACCAAAAAGATCCTAAAAATGCCAACACATAATTTTTCCTGTCCTTTTCCTAGAGCATGCTGCCATTTGAATTGGCCCAAGGTCCCTTTCCTACCTGAATTAACAGCAATCTGGCTGGAGACACACACTGAGTGTGTAAGAAAAGAGCATCCATTTCCCTGCTAGGAATGATGCTGGAAGCAGGGAACCCAATCCCAGCCATATTTTCCCCACAATTCTGCCAGGATAGGTATCCCTGAGTTTTTAGGCTATAGCAGAGATCAGGGCTCTAGCTATTCTCTAAGGATCTGGCCATCTCATTAAATTTTCCATACTTCAATTCCTACCACTCCCCTGGAAAATGGAAATACGTTCAATATTTGCAAATCACTGGGCTTTCAGAGGAATTCCTGTTGTTAATAGCTCCATACATCATGGGCAAAACATTTGTTTTTATCATTAGAAGAGACAAATCTCCACAAACTGAAATGCAACGTCTCAGTTGTCTCTGCCTGACAGTGTTTTCACCCTGATCCAAAGCACGCCCAGGGAAACCAGGAGCCTTTCACTTCATTTCAATGGACTTTGGAACAGGTCCCTCATGCAATATGCATTTAGTCATAGAGTGCTCACAGAAAAGGATCCTGAATGAGACAAAATACCTAATCAAGTGCATTTACCGCGGGCTTCAGTCACCCACCTGCACCAGGATGATGTTTGAGAGCGTGCAAACCGCACCAGAGCCTGCTCTACAGCATCAATCAGGACATTATGCCACCGCATTTTGCATTGGTTAGAGAAGCAAGTTATAATTTAAGATGACTCCAAGTTAGGAAGCAACTGATTACAGAACAAGAACTTTGTAACTCCACGGAATTAAAACCCCACGGCTCGAGCGAATCGCGTGCAAATTTAAATTGGGTGTCATTAAAAAGGCTGCCCTGCCCCACCCTGGAGGCTGTAAAATGCGCCAGAGAGAGTTGTGGTGGATCCTGAGATCTTTATGAATGGAAATGTCATCTTGAGTACGTCTGTCCCACTACTTGCAAGTGGAAAGGTGCTATTTAAAAATCTCAAAATACTTCAGACATATGGGGGACGTCTTTTTTTACCTTTTTTTTTGTTGTTGTTGTTGATGTTTGGGGTTTTTTTTAATTTTAAGGTGAAACATGGCTCTGACAACAAAACGAACCGGAACTATTTGAGAGACCTGCAAGCTTGTGATTTTCCAGGCAGAAGTTGCACTCCCTTGATGCTGAAACCAGCACAATTTGGGGAAATTTTTGTGCAATGGGTGTCAAACTGAAGCAGTTTTTGTGCTTCTGTTTCTGTTCAACATTTTTCCATAATGACCTTGACAGAGAGTATGTTTGTTAAATTTGTGGACAACATGGATCTGGGAGAGCCCGCCAGCATGTCAAGGTCAGAATTAGCCATCAACATGATCTGGATAAATTGAGAAATCATCTGAAATAACTGGCTGGAATCCAATAGTCACAAAAGTACAATATATTGGACATAGGCAGGAATATTCCAAAGCAGAAGAAAACCCCAGGCTGACTAGGAGCTCTGCGAAAAGGACCCAGCAGTGGGTAACAAGTTGAACACAAGTCAGAAACACCACGCTGGGGTGCAAGGCAGAGCCTGACAGGTACCTGAAGGAATTATTTCTGCCCTCTTCCTAAATGGAGAGGATGGAGCTTGCAGGAAGGTGGAAACCCTCCAGAGGAGCTAGGAAAAGGTGCTCACAACCTGGAAAAATTATGTGCAAGGAAACCCAGAAGTAAATGAAGTTGTTCAGCCCACCCAAAGGCAAGGTGCGTGTGAAGGGTTACACAATAACCCTGCTCAGGCAAATGCAAGATATCTGCAAAACAAATTCAAGTTTAAGAAAAGACTTGGTGCCACCATTCAGGTTGGGGAAATTCATTCTTCCCCGGGACAAACATTGACTGTCTTTTCTTGTTGGGCTTTTTTTACCCAGAGTTAGTTACTGAAAAGCCAAAACTGTGACAAACTGCAGAGTAACACCACCCTTTCCGTGTCAAGACAGAGGGATCTGGGAGCTGTGTCCTGATGTGCCTCCTGCAATTCCCATGGCTGGCCCTGGCAAACCATCCCAGTTCCAGCCACACCTTGTGTGGGAGCGTTGGAGCCCCTCTGGTGGTTCCTGGAGGGGGATGAAACGCTCCAGGATCTTGGCTGGGATAAGTTGCCTCCCCCAAGGGTCTGTCCCCTGCTCCTGAGCTGAGCCCAGACTGCTGCCAACCTCCCCCTTCCTTCTGGAGAGCTGGGGAAAGGTGTGGTGATCCCCTCCCTGGGTGAGTCATTTTCCCTCATGGAAATTGGGATAATTACTATTTTACAGGTGCTGCATTGCTGCTGGAGGAAGAGCTGCAGAGATGCATTCAGCCAACAAAAGCTCCATTTCCTTGGGGTTAAAGCATCTTCTAGCACTCAGGAGGTGATGATTTTCTTTCCTCTGTGCCACTAACTCTACAGATGATCTTGTGCATCTCCCCTGCCCGTTTCCCTCAGCTGCAGAGGAGACAGGGCAGCACCAGCCCAGTACCAGCAGTGTTATCATTCTCCATCAGTAATTATCCTCATTTACTGGCAGATCACTTCAGCATTTCTGCTTCCTCCTCTGGAGGGTAAAAACCCCACTTGCAAACATGTACAAAGCAACAGAGGTTTTATTTTCCCTGGCGTGTTCAGGCAGTATCCCAGATTTGCAGGTAATGGACAAATCCTTTGGGGATGCTGCTTCCAGGAGAGTGGGGAGTGCTTCCCTCTCCCTTTGTTTCTGAAGAAAACTTGTGCTCCCCCACTACGAGGCCTTTGTGTGTATGTTGGTACTGCAGACACAAAGCACAAAATGGCAAATGCCTGGTAAGTGCAGCCAAGTATCCAAGAACTGTACTCACTTTGCCTTCTTCCACAAGCACTTTAAAGGCTTTGGGGGCCAAATTAATGTGAGATCTGTTTTTTCTCAAGGCATCACCATCACCTCAGAAGTGAAATACCATGAGGAGATCATAAATGTGTCCTTGAGGCGTAAAAGAAAGGCAAGGAAAAATACGAGCACAAATAAAAACACTGGCTTAGTCTACACACACTGAATATTAATATTTTTTCCAAAATAGTGTCTTTGTTTAAGGCTGAAGGATATATTGCTATATAGACAACGTTAACCTTACACAGACTGATACAAGTAACCATAACTTGGGGGCTATTCTCTTCCACAGAACATTTAAATAAAAACCAATAATAATAATAATAAAGAAAGATCATTGGGAGTTTTCCCACAGGAATTCCCACCACTCTGGCAGGTGGGATTCCCATTCAGGTTGTGCACCTGAATTTTCTGGGCCCGCTGAGACCCAGCAGTTCCAGCATTTGGAGCCCGTGGCCACCTCCACCCCACCTGCAGCAGCCACGGAGGACTTGGAGCTCAGGTTCTCCAAGCCAATTCTGTCAGTACACTCTGGTGTTTCCCAGTTTGGAGAACCCTTGTTCCCTCTCCCAGACCGAATCCCAAGCCAGAGGCTGCTTGTCAGTGATGTGAGAGATGGGCTGCTGGGGCTCAAGCCCTGAGCAAACACCGTCTGTGACTGCTGGGTCTCATCTCTGCACTGCCAGAGGAGCCAAGAGGGCTTAAATCACCCGACCCAAAGACTCTGGCTGAGAATAACCAAATAAACTGGACTGATTTCCCCTCTTGCTGGGTTGTTGCGTTACACCAGTTGAAAAATCACCAAGATTTCCCCTTTTTAAAATATACTTTGCTTGAGGTTGGCTTTATTATTATTTTTCAGGCAGAACTTTGCTAAGAACACGTTATTTGGCTGCCATCAAGCATTTGAAAGCCCAGTATGCCAAAATTCAAACTGCCCCTGCAACTCAATCCCCCTCCCTTTGTGCCTATGCATCACCACTCGGGCTTTTATGATCCTTGTAGGGTTGGAGAAGGGGAAGTATCAGACAGGCTTAATGGCAAATTAATCATCATTATCATAATAAGCCCCGTCCACAACACACACATTCCAAATTACAGCGAGGGCTGCACTCGTCCTGCAGCCACTGCTCCTGACTTATTTTATTCATGAGCCCTGGCACAGGGAGAGCAAGGACCGTAAAGCCCCAAACCCCTCAGCCAGATCCTACAGAGGGGGCTCCTGCAAACGGCACGTGGATGGGAGCGCTGCCCGCCCCAGCAGCCCAGGGTTTCTCCCCGAGGGAGGTAAAAGAAAACCTCGAGATGCTGAATTCCCTGACCAAGTTTCCATCTGTGTGGGTATAAACGGAGACAGCCGGGCAGAGCCTGGGAGAGCTCTCAGCGTAGGCAGAGAAGGGAAGGCACTGGACTTTATCTTTTTTTTCCCCGCTGCTTTTCTCACAGAAGGCAACTCACCCAGCCTGGCTGCCGTGCCAGCGCTCGCCTCGAGTTTCTGTGTCCCCCCCATTCATTAGTGATTACATGCCCCCCGAACACCTGCGAGAGCAGCTCATAAAGCCCGCATTCATGGGCCCTGGCAGCACCAGCATGGGAACTGCAGGCTACAGGGCGACGCTCATTGTATCCCCGCATAAAAAACATTCTCTTACCGAGCCCTCTGAAAATAGAAGCTGGCTGCAATTTCAGTTCGGCACCACGGGGTATTAAAAAAAAATAAATAAAAAATAAAGAAGGGTTAGTTCACCTCGGGCCCTTTTAAAGTCAGTTAAGTGCGTGGCTGCGGTGCTGTCAGGAGCCCTCTGTACAGCAGCAGCCCCTGCTATACAACAGGCACAAACCACAGCCTCCCAAACTGTTTGCTCATGGGAGCATCTGGCAATGGTGCCATTTCTTCCCCTCTAAACCCACTCCTGCCCAGGGCGGCTTTGACAGGGGCTGCTGTGCCAGGGTGGCCAGCAGGGCAAGGTGGGGAAAAAAGGCACTGGCTTCAGTGGTCCCATTGGAATTATCAAACAACTTAAAGAAAATAAAAAGATCATTAAAATAATTTAAAAAAAATAAAAAAAGCACCTACAACACTTAAATGCACACCTCAGAGGGAGGAGCAGGGGCAGGGAGATGGTAGAACACATTGACCTCTGCAGCTGGGCAGGGTGTGCTGGGGGTTGGTGCTGTCAGAGACTGGCTCAGGACGTGCCCCCAGAGATGCTGCCCAGACCTCCAGGTGCTCCTGGAGGAGAGCAAGTCCATGGCCCACCCAGCCCTGTGCACACACATCACGTTGGCCACACAGGGAATGTGCTGTCATGGGGAGAGGGAGCCTGTGTTGCAATGTTTAGCTGAGACACCATAAAGACGCCTAATTTTGAGGAACCGGAGAGTTTACTCTTCAAAAAGCAGGTCTCAATCGTGCCTTGTCTTTGGGAGTCCAGAAAGAAGGACAGCAAAAGGGACCTGAGGTGGTCTCAGAATTGACAGAGCACAAGGTCAGAGAGGATGCCTGCTGGCACAGAGGTCTGGGATAAATGCAGGTGCCTTGGGACAGTCTTCTGTTCCATCCTGCCACCTCCCAGGAGAGGTTTGGGATGGTGGCCGTGGAGCTGTAAGGGCAGGAGAAGGCACTTTTATCCATCATGCAAAGATCTGAACACACTGTGTACAGTGTACACATGGTCTCGCCCCAGACCTGAGACTCCATATGAAAAGTCCCTTCTCAGTCTCCTGTGCTGGGTCCCTGAAGGAAAGTGAGGATGGAGAACATTCCAGCGCAGCCTTTGCCATCAGCCATGCCGAGCTGCTCACTGCTCCAGTTCACACAGGACAAAACACCCCAGAACCCGAGAGGGAAACTCTGCACAGGACCCTGTATTCACTCAGAGGCGAAGTGGGAGCTGCCAGAAGAGTTTGTAGCTTTGCTCAAAGCTGCAAAAAGAGCGAGGGACGCCGGGGGACCTGCTGGGTCTGCAGGGTGGAGCTGGGTCTTGCCTCATCGCTTGCACCAGCGCAGCACAGTGGGCAGGGGAGATGAGTCAGTGCAGATAACAAACCTGGTGACAACACCTTTTGGGTGGGAAGGCGCCTCTGCTGGGTTATCAGACCTTGCTGTGCTGACAGGGCTTTCCAGATGGCTCCCCCTGCCCAGGGCAAACCCTAAAGCTGCTGCAGTTCTGAGCCCCAGTCACAGGCACTGGGGTCCCCTTTTAGGAACAGAGACCCTCCTCCCCCACCACAAAGATGCCCCCGGAACAAAGTGCCAGAACTCAGAGACATCCAGTCAAGAAGTCCCTCTGTGCCGAGGCCCAGGCTGACAGTAGATACTTTAACATTTATGATTCCCGAGGATACGTCAAAAACAAGTGCATTTTTAAAGACCTGTTCAAAGGTTTGCTTGACACTGATTTCCAAAGCAGCCAACCCGAGGTTCACCTCATCTAAATTTTATTCCCCTAAAAAATTAAATGTCTAGTCTGAAGTAGCTATTTAAAACTCCCTCTCTAGTCAGTGGAGAGGCATCACTACCTCCAGAGGGTTTTCTCCCATCCTAAGCCCTCCAAACCATAGGATTATAGCAGGGAGCAGCAACAGCTGTGGAGCAGAAACATGTCAGGACCATCGCAATTAAAGGACCACTCAAGAGGAGCACCAGGGGGTTGCACAGAGGGCAGAAAAGCTAATTTTGCACCCCAAAAGGGAGAGGAAAAGCAGAAAGAATGCCATCCAGGTTAAGTTCCCCCTACCTTTCCAGAAGGAGAGCTCTGCACAGCCACGGAGGAGCTGCTGTTGGAGTCAGGGTGATTCTGTAATGCACCTGCCTCTGCCCACACTGACACTTTCTGGGCCACCCACAGGCCATCCCAGCCCTTCAAGGCTGCTCTGCACATTCCTAAGAGCCCACAGGTTGTAGTGAGCATGTTCCTGCCCGGAGCCACACTCCCTGCACAGCAGGAAACACCAGCCTTTGGTGTCACCTTTCATTCAACACTGTCCTTGGGTTGCCAAGGGTTGGCCATTTGGATTGTCCCTGTTAGCTCTGAACTGGAGGCCTTCAGGAGGAAGCACTGCAAGGCTGGGAAGCTGGAGGAGGATGACCCGGGATCCTTTTGCAGGGAGGGAGAAAATCCAGGAGCTCCAGCCACAGAGGTGGACACTGGTACCTCCAAGATCAGTATATTATATCCCACATCCTGAGCTGCCTCAAAATTCTACCATTTCCATTCACTCGTCATTCAAGAAAGTGAAGAAAACAACACCGTCTTTTAAAGAAGCAAGAAAGGAAAGGAAAATGTGCAGCAAACTCTCCTGTGTGTGTTTTTGACTTAGTAATATCTGTAGCAAATTTTCCCAAGAGACACAAACAAACACATGCTGAACCAGAATATCAATGAGGTCTTTTTTAGAGCAGGCACATTAAAATGCAAAACAGAAGATAATGAGATAAAGCAGCAAGTTACAGGTTTCTTAATTCCAGATTTTTAAAGCCTGTGAAGTAGCTTGAGGAAGAGAATGAGTTAAACCTGGTGAGGGCTTGGCTGGAGGGCAGCTCATGAGGCTGACAAGGGGAGCACAGAGAGGAGGGGAAATCAGGGACCCCGAGAGATGCAGGCAAGAGCATTTATTAGCTGTGAGATTGAAACCTCCTCTAAAGGCTGCCACCCTGCACCTGTGTGCCCTGAATTTGGAGGGGTAGATGCAGAGCAAGGACTTGGGAAGGGATTGAAGAAGCCAGGGCTTGGTTTGGTACTGGCTTGAAGCAAAAGAAGCAGCTGAACCTTCACATCCTGCATCTTCCTGGGATGCTCCAGCCTCAGACCATCGGTCCTCACTGTCAGGGCTGTTTAACACAAGCCACAAGACACAAAAAGCGCTGCTGAGCTGGGAGGGGACACAAGCTCTGCCCCCAGGAAGGGGTCAGAACATCCTCCTGCAGGTACATTCTGGGGTGGGGGGTGAACTGGGGCTCTGGCACAGGTCGGTGCTCAGCTGACAGCATTGCTGCAGCCTCAGAGCCTTTTCTGCACTCAGTACAGCCACGCTGAGCAGCAGAAGGGTGGGTTTGTTTCTCCTTTCAGGGCTCCAGCCCCACTGAACAACAACTCCATGTTTCCCCCCACCGTCTGCCTGCCTGCACTCCCGCAGCCCCGTAGGTGACACTGTAAAATTCAGGGTCACTTTGAGGAGGTGACACTTCGGGTACTGGTGCCAAAAAGATCATGAAAGGAAAATTAAAAGAAGAATGAATGAGAGGAAATGGAGAGAGGGGGAAAGTATAAGAAAGAGCCATTATTTAACCAGACCTGGCCAAGGGTGAAGGTTTTAATTCTTTCCAAGTGCCATATGTGGTTGCCTGTGGGGGAAAAGCAAAGCCATATTTATCTGACTGAACCAATAATTCATATCTGTTTCAGAAGCTGACTTTGGTGGATTGTAGATCTACAGCTGTTCCTAGTCTAGGTCCAGACTTTCCCGGTGGGAATCACTGTAGCAACACGTCTGACTTATAGGATTCATATGGAGGGGGATAGGAGACCCAGAACTGTAAATTCAAACCGTGTGTACATTACTTCTATGTATTCAATTCAAAAGCATTTAGGGCTTTTCAAAACAGTCCTTTCACTACAGGAAAACTCCCCCACACTCACAATTTAAAGGAAACAGATCTTTCATGTTTACCCTTCCTGTTTCTTGTAGGAGGTCTTGAAATAAAGGTAAGAATACAAAGCCATTTTATATTTTTCCAATAAAATTCAGAGCAGTCGCCCTGGTGCAGTGAGTGCATGCAGGGGGATGGTGGATGTGTTACATGCTGCTGGGGGACAAACCGTGGTGTTGGGATTAAACAAAGAGGGCTCAAGAAATGCTTTGAGTTCCCCTCATTTTGCAAAAGATTATTCGAGATTATATTTCATCTCAGACTGTTTTCCAACACACACGTCTCTCACAGCTTATGGGCAACCCAAGGGTGACAAGAGTACTTGCTGGTGGCTCAGATCATTAAAGTTAACGCAGCTCTAATGTCTCTTAACAGCAAAAACTGTGGCACGTTCTTTTACCTGCTTAGCAAATGCCCACATCTCTGTCTGGGGGTGCCCAGAGGATCATCAGAACTCATGGCCCTGCTGGTCACATGGAGCTGACTCCTGATATCTAACCTAAGCCTGCACTTCGTCAGCCTAAGGCCATTCCCTGTGTCCTGTCCCTCCATGCCTTGTCCCCAGTCCCTCTCCAGCTCTCCTGGAGCCCCTTCAGGCCCTGGAAGGGGCTCTCAGGTCCCCCCGGAGCCGTTCCTTCTCCAGCTAAGCAGTCCCTGCTCTTTCAGCCTGTCTCCACAGGAGGGGTGTTCCAGCCCTGGCAGCATCTTTGACAGAGTCTTTCCAAGCCTGTCTTAAGCATCCACTTCCATCCTTCAGATCTTTTTTGGGAGGGTAATTGGTTTAAGTTTTGTTTTCTGCCCCATACTTGGGGATCTTGCACTGGAAGGTGCAGGAGGGGAGCTGCTGTTGCTGCTGTGAATCCTCTGCATTTGATCTCATTTTTGTTTGCTCTCTGTCTCTCTGCCTGGTTCATGTATTATGCATGATTGCCGTGTAAGTTCTCATCGCTCACTACACCAAGGAAAATAAAGAATTTGGAACTCTGAGTTAATATGTGCTCTGTATGTCAGGAAAGAATCACTGCTGGACTGTTCACCAGGCCAGAGGCTCCACAAGACAAAACCCTCCCCAAACCAGGTAGTCCATGTTCCTTTTACACCAGTGGAGGCTTCAGCCTGTCTTCTCATTCCCTCCTGCCCGTGTTGAATCGTTCTGCTTGAGGGCTACCCTCATTTCACTACAAACCAAATAAACATGAGATTAAATAGGGGTGGGTGGAGGCAACTCCACAAAGGCTACAGTGGAAATCTGAAGTCCCACACCTGGCAGAGCACAGAGAGAAATAGGTTTTTTCCTTCTCCTCACACATGAACTGGCAGGATTTTTATTCCAGTGTGCTCTGGAACACAAAGGCTGGCCAGAGGTGGGACAATTCAGTAGCTGGGAGCACCCAGGCAGCTGTCAAGGGTGAGGTTCATGTTAGTGGAATTTTTAAACCTGCAGGTAACTGCGTTGCAGTTCTGATCCAGATGTCAAATCTCTGCTTCCTGTAACATCAGTTGCCTACAGTTTTTGGCCTGGAGAAACACAGGGTTTTACTTGAAACCATATGATAGTGCTGCTGCACTCCTAGAACCAAATGTTTAAAAATTTAACAAGTTGGGGATGACATAAATGCATTTTAGCAGGGGGACGGAACTCTAACTGCAACACACTCAGCCCCAGATCTCCACTTCGTCCCAGCAGGACTGACTTTGGCAGCTCGGGGAGAAGGCAGGACTTGGAAGGGTCTGTAACACCGTGACTGCAACAGTCCTGGCTGGGGGGGAATGTCTGCACTGCTCCTGGGCTGCTCTCCCCTGGACAATTTCAATGAGGAGCTGCGGGTTGATGCTAACAACTTCTCCTCTCATCCAGGGACTGCTCCGATGCTCAGTCTCAGGTGAGAGCTGGGACACATCCCACGGCGAGGGGCAAAGTTTCAGGAGCCTTTCTTCACCGTCAGTAGAGCCAAAATCTGGTCGTACTGTTGGCCCATGAGGGTGGATGGTGGTAAAGAAAGGGGATAAATACTTTTAATTACATTTTTGGCCCAGCACTCCTCCAAGAGAAATGTCCCATTAAATTTTCTAGAAGAGTTTTTCATTGAGAATACAGTAATTTCCAGCCCTGTTTTCAAAACCTTTACTAGCAAATTGGAGTCGACAGAAAACTGCTTCTTTCTGAATTTCCCTGGCTGAGGTGTCGTGTTGTGCTGGGTGATAGATGGGGCAGGGAGTGACAAGTTGCAGCAATTACAGATCAGTGCTGGCTCGTGGGAAGGAGGCAGTTCCCTGCAAGGGCAGGGTGGGCTGCCTGTTGGTAGCAGGCTGGGTGAAGAAGAACTGAACTAAGACAGAGCTCTAAGAGCAGTCCACAGCACCAGCACCGAGCTGCAGGGCTTGGTGGGACCACACATGTGCTTTCCTCTGGTCAAGTTGTCCCTTTCTCACATGATGCTGCACAGAAAGGTGAGAGTCATGAGCCAAAGAAGGACCTAACACCACCACAAACCAGCACTATATACCAGTCAGGGGGCATATTTGAGAATAGGTGCCCGTCTCAAGAATAACAAGCAATGCTACATCGGCAACACCCTCTGTCTGCCGGCACTGGTAGGGCTGGTTTCGGTACAGGCACCAGCACTGGTGTGTAGCTCACACCTCACCTGAGCCAGGAGTGGGGAACCACCCACCTGAACACTCTGGCAGTGCCCGGCTCTCTGCTTAGAAACCCTCAACAGCTTGCGGTAGATATCTCTTTCCATCATGCCCTCTCTGTTTTTCTGTTCAACATTACATTTGCTGAACACATCCTGGCGATACTTTATTGATTTTTGGGTCTAGAGCTTGCAGCCCTCCAAGGGGCTCCTCCTTCTCCGGAAATTTTACGCACAAAACACTGGCCGAGAGGTAGGAAAACATTTTTATGCCCACCCTACAGGAGTTTGTAGGGACCCCTCCTCCCTTCTGCCAGGTCTGCTGCCCCCAAATCCCACTGCAGAGCACGGCACAGGACCTGCCCCAGGGTCCCTGTGGTTCGCCAGGAGCCATGCTGCAAATTTGGAAAAAAGAAAAAAAAAAGGGATTAAATGGTTTCCTTTCCCTCTGCAGGCTCAGCCATTCCCCAGCTCCCTCCAGGACCAGCTCTGGAAGTGGTTTTTGCCTTTTCTCAGGTGATGGGGGAGGGACCCACGGACTCAGAGGCCCCAAACCCTTCTCTGACTGCGCTGCCTGAAGCACAGACCTCTCAGAAAAGAGAGATGAAAGGGAAGCTGGGGGAGGGCTCCAGACTGGGAGAAACAACCCTCGTGGCAGGTCCTTTGGCAGGGGTCAGGCTGCAGGACACAGAGGAGATATATTAAAAGGGGGAGCTGAAGGAATCTAAATAATCAGGCTCCCCACTGGACAATGCCTTGACAAGAGGAGATGCTGTGAGAGCCAAGGAAAACTGACTTGCACAGAGGGGCAGGAAAGTGAAACGCCTTCTCCAAAGGGATGGGGTTGGTGATGGAGCAGGAGACCTGGAGGCAAAGGGTTGAGAGCTGCAAGGAAATTAAATAATAGCCTGAAATTCCCAGGTGAAGAACAATGGAATTGAAAACAGAAAGGCCCCCAAGAGATAAACTAATCAGGACTGAGAGGTGAAACATGGGGGCTGAATTCTGCCCCCCTGCCCTCCACTGTCACCCCACCTGGCGCCCAACAACATCAGGACTGATGCTCAGCGCCTACCCTGAAAGCCTTTACAACCTAAACCAGCACAGTCACGTGAAAAATACCAGTTATCCCCATTTTTCAGCTCCAGATCTGAGGCACAGGGAGATTAAACCCAATTATCATACCCTGAAAGGCTCTTTTATGAGATGGTGTTCTTCTGAAAGGACTTTTCAGGTGGTGTAAAATGTCCCTGCTTTCACTGGGGACTCAGACACGCCATCAAACCCCACTGTTGTCACACCCGCCTGAGCCCCTGTGTGGTTATTTCAGGTGCCTTGGCTGAGCTGCAGCAACAGTTAAGTCATAAATATGCACGTCACAGGTAAAAATATAAATTCTGAGTTTGTGCACAGACCTATAGGGAGTTTGCAGCAAGATGAGGAATTCAACTTATGCTTGGGAATCCCAGGGAAGAGCCCCAAGTGTGCAGGCCATCCCAGAGGCATATTTCATGGAAAATCCTTTAGGAAACAATTTGGGAAACAGATCTGTGGAACAGCCTCCATAAACTTATGACACAGGTGTTATAAAGTGATGGAGCCTCGTTGAATGCGACAGATGTGTTTTGATTGAGGACATGGTCCTTGGGGGGTGGGAAATTATTGACTTGGAACCAAAAAACAGGCTTTTTTTTTTTTTTTTGGCAATTCTGTTGTGTTTTAAAAATTCATGGACAAGCCCTGAAAGCACTTTACCAATAAGCATTAATATTCTCCGAGGAGAAACTGAGGCTTAGGGAGTGGGAATTACTGCACCATGAAGTGACACGATGCAAGAACAAGGCAAAGAACCTGAAGAGCTTCCACAGGGTTTCCTGAAGAGCTTCCACTGGGTTTTGCCTTGTTCTGGACCCCACAGTATCCACACAATACCCCGCTGGTGTATCTGAGGAACTTCACTGCATTAATATTGAACCTGCTTTGGTAAATGCCCTACAGATGGAATAAATCACCAAGACTTCCTGACTCACATTCTGCAGAATGCAGAGATGCAGATCTGAATTTCCAACTTCATTTGAAACTGTTCCCCAATCTTTAATCACCTTTCTCCCTGAAAGGCAGCAGGGCTGTCTGCAAATCCCTGCATTCTTCCAGCACCGGTCCAGTTTGTGTTCAAAAGCCTTTTTCTATTTCCTTTTCCACTGCCACATGCTGCTGTGTCAACATAATACAGGGTCTTCCTAAACAAAGGAGTGTGTGTCTAGAAACCATCCACAAAGAATGACAGCCAGAACCCTGCCAGGAGGGGAAAAAAGAGGTCCCACACTCCTTTTTAAGCACAACTTAAAAAGAGGGAGAGTAGGTTGCACCCAACACCAGGTAACGTAGCACTTAACACCATGTTAAGCCACAGGGTCTCAAGAACATTCACTGCCTAGAGCCCATCCTCAATCCCTGCATCAAGCTGAGCCAAAAGATCCATTTTACATCTGCTGACATGTCTCAGGTATAGAGCGTTGTCCTGGGTAAAGTCCAGCACCCTGGAGGCTCTTCCATGAGCAGAAGAATTGTTTCTGGGATGTGCAACACTGCACAGGGGAGTTGATTTCCTTCCCTCTCCCTGCTCATCACACAGGTATGAGCAGATAACGGTGTGCTTGGCATTACCAGGATGGATCTACATTCCCACTGTGCCCATCAGCCACAGCTAGAAAGAACCACCCTGGAGTCAAGAGACCCCTTCCCAGTCCCAGCTCTGCTCCCAGCTTGCCATTTCATCTGGGCCAACTCATTTCCCTCTGTCTTGTTGACTTAACTCAAGCTGGTTGAGGCTGCAGCCAAGAAGGTTTTCATCAGAAAATATGGTTCAGAGGGGAACATATGACCTGCAGCTGAGCTCTGTTGGGGTGTGAGACCATTGGATTGCACAGTGGCATGCCAGACCTCCTCATTACCACGTAGGAGATATTCAGAGACCTGCCAAGGCACTGCAGGAAGCATATGCGTTTGTTTGACATGGTGGGAGCACTTGAAGGAAGCTCAGGAAACATCAAGCCTTGTGGCAAGGAATCCTGCCCTCAAAAGCTTGGGTGGAAGTATGAAAATGACCCAGTCTGAGCCAGGATGGAGTTTTTCCCCCAGGTGTTCTGTAGCTCATTGTGAAGGACACGTGAAGCCAAAACACCCCTGGTACCTGCACGCCCTCTACTTTCTTCCTGCTTTGCCTCTCACTAGAGATCTACGCTGGGCAGGAGAGAGAGGACGAGCCTTTTCCTCAGGAGCACAGTCAGTGCTGTGTCCCCCTGGATTTTTAGAGTTTCTGTAGCTCTTTTTATTTAAGTCCAACCTGATTTTTTTTAAATGACACAGATGGCCTCTGTACTCCTTGAATCTCAGTGCTATTTGCCTCTGTCACAAGAGCAGGGGAAGCCTCTTTATCCTGCCCAGACCCGCCAGACTTTCCTTCTGAGGACTTGGCCACTTCTTTTAGAAGAAATCCTAAATATTTGTTTTAATTGCGAAATGGGTTCTCATAAATCAGCAGGGCCCGTGTGCTCTCAGGCTTTGGATAGCACCAACCCTGGCATGTGGGCTCCCGAGGCAGATGGTCAGGGAAAAGCACCTTGGCACGGTGCTCGCTGGCTCTGCTCAGACAAAGGGCTGCGCCGGGGGCTGTGCTGCTGCCATAGAGGTTTAGCTCTCATCGCCCGTGCCCAAATGCGGGATCCAGCAGGGTGCTAAGCTTCTGTCAGTCTCTGTCAGCCCTTCGTTCCCAATGTCTTTCTCCCCACAGTCTGGCTGGTGGGGGAGTGAGGGCTCTTGGCAAGAGTCAAAGCCATGGTTCTGTTTTGGGAGCTGCTTTTGGGCTGCTCTGTCTGCACCACCCCTAGCCCTTTCCCATCTCCCTTTCCTGGAGGTTTGGAATGGCTCCATCCAAAGAGTGCCCAAGCCCACCTTTAAAAGCACCAGATTTTCAACAGACCCTAGCTGACTCTGATCTCAAATTCAACATCTTTAATTCCCAAAGGCTGGGTTTGAGGAACGCTTCACACTTGCTGCTGGGGACAGTGACATGGTTCATCTGTCAAGGGGAATGCCTACTCAGGAATTACAGATGTTCTCCTCTCCCTTGAATTACCAGAAATGAGCTTCTGTCGGTCCATGTGTGAACCAGTGGCCTCCCATGGAGACAGAGAAAGCCAACAGAGGGCTTTTACTTGCAGACTAGAGGACAGACACTGAATTCCTGGGAGCACAGTCTGGAGAACCTGTGCATGGTTTTAAAGAGGAAAATTTTGTCTCTACTTAAAGTCTTTGAGGGCTGAGGGGTGCAAAGTTCTGTTGAGAGGAAAGTAGATTGCTATGGGTACAAATGATATTCCTTCTTGTCTTTCCTAACAGCTGTTCAGATAAATTTCATTCTAAAATGACACCAGAAACCTTTTTATGCTTCCTTATGGCCAGCATGGACAATTTAGCCCATTTTTGAAGATCCAGCACAGACAATGTCACAAACACAGGCTATTAAACTTCTAGTGCTAAAAGTATTAATTTAGCCCGGCACATTAAGTCCACAGATCTTTCTGCCAATTATTTTGGATAATTGTAACTATCACCACAAACAGTTTGAGATGTGCAGGATCTGCAATTATCTGTATTTCCCCCCCACTGTAAATGAAAGGGATAAGAAGTAGAGCCATCAGGCAACAACTTAAAGCATCTATTTGCTGCTGGGAACACCTGAACCATTTCTCTGACACCTTCAAAAATTGATTAAGGGAAAAGGGGATGGGCAGAGGCAAATTTGTTTACAAATACAGAAAAGGGGACGTAGAAATTGGAGAAATGGTGGAAAAACTCAAAGGATGTTAAAAAAGGGAAATAAAGGAACAACCACATACATGATTAAGTGAAGAACAGAGCCTGCCCATGGAAGACCAGGCGTTTCTTTAGCTTACAGACAAGGAAAACTCACAGCTGCCAACCTGCCCCATTCCTGCATGGCCCCCACCAGGGCTCGCTCCTGCACCCCAGAGCACAAACCCAGCTCAGAATGGGCCAGACAAAGACCTGCATGGGGGGGCTCCAGGGGAGGATGCAGAGAGTGAGGGGCACCCCCTCTACAGCCAGCTCTGGCAGGAGACCACGGCAAGGGACATCACCCTGGGCTGCCCACCTGAGGAGGAGAAAGGCTGAGCAGATCCAGCTGGGGGTGCCACGAGAGGGCCCCTGGGCAGGCAGAATGCCACTCATCGGGGGGTTGGGACCTGGCCAAGCCATCGGGGGTGAACACCCTCCATTGCTCTGCAGAGACAGACAGACGACCTTTGGGTGAGTGCAAAGACACGGGGTTTGGCCATGGCCCTTCCAGCAGCACCGTCCTCGGGGTGACCCTGCTACGCAGAGATCCACCAGGAAAAACACTCCTTGTGCAGGCTCCAGTGCCGCTCTGGACATCTTCCATCCAGCCCCACATCAAAACTCAGCCTATTTAACATCTAATAAGTCAAGCACAGCCTAGAGAAGTCTGATTTTCAAGCCAGAGTAGCATCTTGCACCCGTTTGAAATGTCCATTTGGAAATTCAGTGTGAATAACACAAACATAAGACAGATGCTGCCACTTACCCAAATGTCTTGGAGGAACAAATGGGAACCGAATTTGAAAGCAAATGAAGCAACCAGATTGTAGCTCTTAAGTGGACTTTGTACTATACCAGGGAAAAAACTTGTCAGGAAGGAACTCGGTGTTCACCGCTCTGCCTGATCTACACAAACCATAAACGCACGTGGAATTGTGCGCTCGCTCTGAATTCAAAGGCTTAATGAAAAGCAGGTGAAAAGCCCTTCCTTTGGACCACAGTCTGTGCCTCCACGGGCACAGCTTGGCCCAGAAAGCCATGGCCAGGTGCCCCCGGAGGGGCTGGGCTGGAGCAGAGCGGGTCCAGGGGCAGCTGCTGCAGCTCGGGCAGCCGCAGGTGCTCAGGGGCACGTTGGGCACCACAGACCCATTTCCCCACTGCTGCTTCTCCTACCCCACGGCCCTGCTGGGGGATGCTCCCTGCAGGAGTGGCCAAGGTAGCGCTGCAGCTTTGGGGAGAAAGGGACTCCAAAACGGGCTGAAAAATGCTGTTTTTGTGTGCGAGCTCCGCAGCCACCCAGACACTGAGCATTCACTCGGAGAGCACATTTAGTGCAGCTGGCATTGTGTCAGACCAGACTTGCTTCGTGCAGGAAATACTGAGCACTTGGACGCCCTGAGCGAGCGCTGGGAAGGCGTCCAAGATTGTGCTTCACATCTGCTCCTGCGAGGCCAGTGCGAGCCCTGCCGGGGTGTGTGGGGTAAACAGCAGCAGCAGCACCAGCGAAACACAAGCACGAGCCAATGTGGGGGCGCAGGGGGGGCACCTTCGGGCAGGGAGGGGCGCCTGGTCCAGCACGGTCAGCGAGGACGACGTGCCCACTGGCCACAGCAAAGTGTGGCAGCAAAGGCCAGGCAGCAAAAGGTGCCACTTCAAGTGTCGTATTTTGTCAGGAATTTAAAGTCCTGACATTGGTTCCCTGGTGAAATGCTGGAGTTCTGACCTGCTTTCCAGTATCTTACGTCTTGTATCTTCCTAAAAATCGTCTTATCTTTCACCAATCTGACTTTATTCTTTAAAAAAAAAACAAACAAACCAACCAAAAAAGTAATTGTTGTACAATTCCAACCACCTCCTGACTTTCTTTTGCTTTTCCTCATCACCTCCATAAAGCACAAGCCCATTAAACATTTCCATTCCTGCTGTTGGCACCAATAAATCTAAATTTTCAAGCTTGGCAAACCCAGCTAAACAACTGGCATAGAGATAAATGATTCCTCTAAGATAATATACAACTCCCATTACCCGAGGACTACTTTTTTTTCTCTTTTTTCTTTTTTCTCCAATTCCCCAAGCACTGGTTTTAAAGTTCTGGAAAGCCACAGCTTTGTCTCCCAGCAATAAAGGTACCAGTTTAATCTGCCAGAGCCCTCCCTGCGGAACAGTGACGGGTTCTCCTTTCCACAGAAAATGCCTTGTGATACGGCAGTTCCCCTCCAAACTGGGAGCAAATGGGGAGTTTGAAAAATGCAGCCTCCCCAAACAGCCAGAGAAGAAACTCTTTAGCAGCCAGCACCCCCTCTAACCATCTAATAAATGGCATTCAGCTCAAACTCTCCAACACTGCAAGGGAACAGGAGAACAAAGGGATTTGAAGCATGGATTAGGTCATTCCAAATGGTCTCAACATTGGTGGTTTGGGGGGGGTCTTTTTTTTTTCCCCCAGCTGTGTGGCAAAGGCTGGATTTGAACCTTCCAGGACAATGTTTTGACACAAATATTTAAGCTATTTAAAATAAGTAATAACCTTCAGTTACCTTCAAAAGTATTATATTAAAAACACAGAATGGGATTAAAACAGATTAGCTTCCAACATTCCTTAATGTGGCAAACAGCATCAATCAGATCATATCAATGCAAGCTGACAGCTCAGGGAAATCCAGAGGAACAGTTTCTCCCAGAAAAATGAGATATTTGATCAATTCTTATAAATTCTCTTTTCTAAGCTCTTAGAAACTGCATTGACTCCATAAAAATGTAATGACAGCTCAGCCTTTGCTTAGCATAACATCCTGGAAGTGCATGAGAACATTGAATTAACGCACCCCGGCAGCACGGGGTGCAGTCGAGGAGTAAATACTCCTGTCAATTTGCTGTCCAAATACTATTGCCCATCGATTTTCTACTTGGGGAAATCAGTGAAATGCCTCTCCTGCAATCCCAGCTCTTGAACTTGCAGTTTGTTGCCTGCAGACAGACTGGTGCAGAGCCCCAGTGAAATCCCTCAAGCCACACACGAGGTGTGAGCTGAGAGAAGAGTCCCAGGGCGGCGACGCAGCCCCAGAGCCAAAGCTGAACTGCAGAAATTCCCACCTGGCTCTTCCACTGCCCTTTCCCTGGGGAATTCCTGGATGTCCCATCCCTGGGAAGTGCCCAAGGCCAGACTGGATGCTGGAGCAACCTACTCTAGTAGAAGGTGTCCCTGCCCATGGATGAAGCTGACCTTTAAGATTCTCTCCAACTCCAACCATTCCATGATTCAATCCCACTGCTTTCCTCAGCTACCCCATTACCTGTGCCCTGTTGGTCCTTATCTGCCCGTCCCAGGACGAGCTGGGCAACAACACTTGATTTTTTTCCTTGTATTTTGCTGGACTTCTATAAATTATTTCAGTCAGAATTCCAGCCAGTTTTGTTTCTCTTCCTCATGTTTTGGAGTCACCTGTGTGCACTAACAAAGGCAAAGGTTTGGCCTTTTGTGCTGTTTGTAAATCAGCCACTCCACCTCTGTGTGCTCTTTGTGAAGCAGCCCCCCCAGTTTTGGACACAGCAGCTAAAGCTGGGCAGGCTGAGATGGCACAGTGGGAAGAAGTTCTTCCCTGTGAAGGTGGTGAGGCCCCAGCACAGAGAGGTTGTGGATTCCCAGTCCAAGGCCAGGTTGGTCGGGCTTGGAGCAACCTGGGCGAGTGGAAGGTGCCCCTGCCCCTGGCAGAAGGTGGGATGAGATGGGCTTTAAAGCCCCTTCTAACCCAACCATTCTGGGACTCCAGCTGCATTCATCCCATGGGGAACAACACAAGGGAGCGACTGGTGAGCGCAGCAAGAGGAGCAGCGTGGCAGTGCCACTGTCACACGGGGGACCTGTGTCACATTTGTGCTCCAGATAAAGCCGAGCTGCAACTCACCAGCGCAATCAAATCAAGCATGAACAGAGCAGAGCCTGGTGCTCAAAATGGCATTATCAGTGTTCTCCCTGGGAACCCAGAGCCAAATCCCTTTGCATTAACTTGGTATAATCTTTGGGAAATCTCTTCCCAACTGTTTTTAAATAAATCCTGTTAAATTCAGCAGTGAATTGGCCTTATCTCTCCACACCTGTGTACCAGCCACAGTACACCAGTGCTTTTTTTCCTACCTTTTTCCCCACGCCTGGACAAAAGAGAGTGTATCTGTGTGTGTGTGAGTGTGTGTGTATGTCTGAGAGGAGCTAAAGAGACAATTATCTTCAGCTGAAAATAAACATCATGAAACTATAGATGCCTAATTTTTGCACCTGGAAGATCCTCTTACAGCTATTCACTACTAATCATTCTTAGCTAATAAATGAATAGAATAACTAATGTGATTAGAGTAATTTGCCTATTCATCAGGAATATTAAATGAATTGAATATTTTGTATTTGACTAGTCTCTCAGCATTTCCCTGATACTGTAATTAGCCCCATGCCGATTCCAGTGGCAAAAATACCTCATGGCCTTTGGAACACAAGGACACTTGGGTTCATTCTGTATCGCTGGACAGATGGACACCTCCTTTTATAGTCTAAGGTAAGATAAACCACCTCCCACCCCGCTGGAAAAGGCCCTGAACTCATGATGGGCAGAAGAGAAGGATAAAACATCCGAAGAAACAGATTTTACAGGGCAGCCAATCCTGTTCACCTTGGAGGTCACCCGAAGGGGTGACATCAGAAAGCAGGTGGTGACAGGGAACCTGGTTCTTGGCTGTCATCAGCATTGCTTAGGAAGTTGTCCAGGAAACTTTTGGCCACGGTACCACTTCCTTATTTTCTAGTTGGGAACATGACAGCTCTCAACAGACATGTAGGTGAACTTTTAGACAGGTAACAGACCTGTTCATACGTGCTGGGACAGTGGCTGTTATACTTCAATCTTGCTGAAGAATCAGAGGGAAGCTGAACTATGCAAATGATAATATAAAATAACCACCGGGCAGATATTCAAGGAAGGATTTCAGACATATACATAAAGGAAAAATAATTCAGATCTATCTGGGATACAGTTTTCCGAATCTATACGAGATTCTTCGAGAGACTGCAGGAAAGATTTAGAAAAATTATGCTGGTCCTTGTCTGCTTCTAGAAAATAATGGGGATATGCAGAACAACACAGAAAAGATGCATTAATAAAATTGCCAAAGATCATCTGTCACTTCCTCTTGGTAAGAAGCCAAAGCATTTTACAAAATGCATTTGCACTTAACCAGAATGATATCATAATCTCCCTTAGTCATATCTTTTCCTGCCTTCCTGATGCTCCACAAAGCAGACAGCAAGGGTTTGCAGGAGACATCCTCCAAATGCTGCATTAAAATTAAAAAGGGAAGAGGCTGCATCTGAAAGCTGCACAAACAGAATCACCTTGAGCAGAACCTTGAGCTCGAAACACACGACACTGTGCTCGTTCGGAGCAGGAGAGGAAATTAAGAGGAGAAAACAATGAATTATTGAAGGCTTCAGGGCTCTCTAGTCTGGATAGCTCTAAAATCAAGATGTCGCACAATGTTTTTTCAGGGTGTTTTGCTGTCTTTGATTGGGGTGATGCAGATGTGAGACAGTTTTGCTCTTTAAGAAGGTCATAATTAATTTTATTTGGGTTTCACCTCCCCTCCTTCACAGCTGTTTACATGGACCTCACACAGTACCAAGTCCAGTCTTCACATTCATTGTGTCACTTCATTTTAGTTTTGGGGGTTTGTTGTTTTGTTCTGTTATTACCAATTATCTTTTTTAAAATAAATATAGCTGCAGAGAAAGCATAGACCTGCAAAACCTAAAATGTGAGTATCACTACAATTCTGCTAAGGCATCAGCCTCCATCCTTATTAATTATGCTATAAATCCATACCTTAGCTCCCAAATGTCCCTGTGCTGAAGCAAGATGTGGATTCCTGTTTCAGAGATGAGCTATTGTGTATTACACAGCTACCAGGAGAACATCTTCCGAGGCAGAGATGAGGCAAAGTCTCTTCTAAATTCTCTTTCAAATAACACTTCACAACATAGTTTCTTTCTCAGCTACCACAGCTCCTCACCATTATTTTTCTACCTTTCTACTTAGACCTGGAGTTTTCACTGTGAACCTCAAATCAGTGTCACAGATTTACTTAAGTATTTTTAAACACCCCCCCTTAATTTGTCCTTTCAGATTGCTTTCAGACTGCAAAGTGTAAACCACTTTGATTCCTACGTTGTTGTGAGAAAAATGCTATATGAATGAATAAGTTATAATAATAATAATAATACATTACAGTGATAATGATGGATGTGTTTTAAACAAAGCCTCTGGCTGCCAGTGTGGAGGAGCTATGGAAAAATCAAAGATAATCTTGCATGAGGAGAATTGTAATGAGAAAGACCTGGAATATGTTATCTCTGAATTGCTCCTATCTGCTCGCCCAGGAACAGGATGGTCCCAGTGTGTCAGGTCTCAAGCCAAATTCAGACCCAGGTGCTGGAGGGGCTGCCCTGCCAGCCAGGGACGTGGATTCATTCTGGACTCATTTCCAGCACCGTGGGGCAGGGCCCCGTGGGGCTCAGCCCTGTACACACAGCCCGTGTCACCCTCAAAGCCTTTGCCATCGAAACAGATGAAAGAGCAGGGGAAGAGAGTCAAAGACTCGCCCCAGCCACCCAACGGGTCAGCGGCAGAGCTGGGAAGAGCTCTGTGCCCTCCGACTGTCACGCCAGTGTCCTGGGAGAAAGCTGGGCTGAGAGGAGGCAGACTCCTGTTTTACTGCTGGGTAAGGCAGGCTGATCCGAAATCAGCCTATTTTCTATTGACAAAACATGGACGTTAGGTCAAACTCACTGCCTGCAGAATGCTGCTCATTAAATCAACCACATTCCTAGAAATGTTACAACAAAAACTATTAGTCTTCCTAAAAAAATGAGATTTTTTTTTTAGCAGGGGTTTCCTGATTTATCCCAGTGTGTATACATGCTTTTCAGTTTTATTTCATCAGCTGCTTATCAAAATATCTCTAATATAAGCACAAATTTGGATGGACCGACACCCACAATTTCTTTAGGCACATACAGTTGTTAAGCAGAGCTCCTTAATCACATGGAATTTGGAAGCACAATGGACACACCGAGTTTAATGCAGAGACAGGACGACAATCTTTTCTACTCCAGTTTCAATCCCAAGGGCTCTCACACCTCCTGATGCTAAAAAGCTGAGGAATATCCTTTATAAAGTATGAGGCAGAATAATGAACGGAGCCCCTCATCCAAATTTCGGAAGTGTCCCGGGGTCTGGGGGACTGCAGAACCCCTTCAGCAGCACAAAACAAGAGACAAGGCAGACAAGCAGAGCCTTGTGAGCTCCCCTAAATGCTTCCGAGGCTTCACCACCCTTCCTTCCCCCAGAGCCCCCCAGCCTGTGCAAACGCCCGGCGTGCGAGGCTCGGGCTGGGGGGGTTTAGCTGCGGCCACGGAGCTGAACGTGTGCTGAGCCAACATCCTGATGGAAATCTCCCCCCTGCAGGATGGCTGCTAGGACCCCGAGAAAGTAATCTCATGATTTATTAGGCTTTATAACAATGGCAATAAGCGAGGCAGCCTTTTAAGCAGCTAACTGAATTGTGGTGTGGGCTGGGTTTTTCTCTTTTCCGCAGCACAATGTGGATCTATTTAGCCTTATAGCTTGAATTTCAGCTTTTCTTTGCCCACGAGAAAGCCTGGTAAATGGGATTTGGGCTAGAAGCTATAGGGGAGAATATCTTTTAATTAACCAGGAGGGTGGCTCAGGGAAGATCTAGCACTGTCTCTGAGCTGAGTTTCCAGCTCCATTGTGTGACAGACGGATACAAATTAAGGTAGAGCAGTGACTGCAAAGCAAATTCCCGATGGCTCTGATCGAGCTGGGTTTGAGCAGCCCTGGGATGACTCCAGTGCAGGTGCAGCCTCGCAGGGAGGGGCATTGCCCCTCACCTGGCCCTGGCCAACTGGGGAACAGGGGCTCTGTTCCCTGCACGCCCAAGCACCAGTCTCAGGTGATGGAAATCCTGGTTTCCCCGAGGTCAGGGAAGTGGTGTCTCTCTTTTCAAGGCAAGGCAATCCAAACCCCTCATTGCACTGCTGGTGGAGAAATATTTCCCCTAAGAACACGAGTTCCTCTGTGCAGAAAGCAGGAACTGGGCATAGATCCTGCCCTGTCTGTATCATCAGCATGGCTGGGCTTGGCAGGGCTCCTGCAGAGCAGAGGCACAGCTGGTCACACTGGCCATGGCTCCATCCTGAAATCCTTTGTCCCCTGTGAGACAGCCCCAAAATCCTTTGTCCCCTGTGAGACAGCCCCAAAATCCTTTGTCACCTGTGAGACAGCCCCAAAATCCTTTGTCACCTGTGAGACAGCCCCACCAAAGGCAGAGCAGGATTTACATCCACATGACAGTCATAACTATAAGTAGGTTGGAGTACTTGGCTTGTTCAGCCTGGAGAGGAGGCCACTGAGGGCAGACTCGTTGGGGTCTGGAGCTCCTCCCGAGGGGCAGGCACTGATCTCTGCTCTCTGTGAGCAGGGACAGGTCCCAGGGAAGGGCTGGGGCTGTGCCAGGGCAGGGCCAGGTGGGATCTCAGGGCAAGGCTCTGTCCCCAGAGGGTGGTGGGCACTGCCCAGGCTGCCCAGGGCAGTGGGCACGGCCCCAAGGCTGCCAGAGCTCAGGGAGCGTTTGGACAACGGGACAGGGACAGGGTGGGATTGTTGAGGTGTCTGTGCAGGGATAGGAGTTGGACTGGATGGTCCTGGTGGGTCCCTTCCAGCTCAGCATGTTCTATAATTCTACAAAACCCTCTGGGGAAGGGCTGAAAAGGTCCAACCGCAGGAAAGGCCAGAGATCCCAGAGCAGAGAGCCCTTCCCAAACAGCCCTGGAACTCTCACCTTCTTAACGACCCAGCAGAGCCAAAATGAGGCACATCTCCAACAAAACCCAACTTCATTAGCACCAGGGCCCGGGGAATGGCCGTGCCTGCCTCCGGCACGGAGCCCACAGCCTGCGTCCGATCCCCCCACTCGGCCAGTTCATTGAGCCCTGGCCCACAGCCAGCTCCATCCCCGCCGTGGCCCCGTCTAGCTCTCCATATTGTGCCCTGCCATTCCTCGCCAAGTCTCACAGTGTTTTACTGGACAAGGCACGCAAGTTAAATTTACATTCTATTTGAACAGCGTTTCATCATGTTCCTGTGTGTCTCTGCTGGTGATGGGGCAGTAAGAAGCTGATGAAATTTATTTCTGTTCTTTCTGCCATGCTGTATAAATAAAGGGAAAGAAATAAAATACTTCTCCAACAGGAAGTGTGAATGTTTTAATGCTTTGTTTGAATATGCAATTGAGAGACTGTATTTATCACACAGCATCTGTATGAGTCCACAGCTGAAATTTGCTCTCTAAAATTAAAAGATCTCATTTGCATGCATTTTATACCTATGTCACAGCACTGAACTTGGTGGATTTACTCTTAAATCTATGCTGGGTAAGAATCCCCCTCAAAAAGCTTCACAGAAACAGCACAGCCTATTCTTGTAGCTCAGTACTGTGAACTCTGGCTGGCTGCATTTCCCAAGAATAATTGGTGTATACATATACCATGTGAGATTTATATTCCCCTGCATCTTTGGCTATACACAATATGATTTAAATGGCACAGGCACTGGAGAAAGTGGACAGTAAAACGTACAGTATTTGAAAATAAACATAAAGCAAAATGGTTTGACATCCTATTTCACTTAAAATGTAAATGGTGAGCATTCAGAGTGTGATTTACAACCTTTTTAAAAGCACAAATGTTTTTCTTTTTGGCCCCCTAACTCAGATGCCACAAATCAGGAGAAATCTTTGCAGCACCAAGAAATCCCCCTTGGTGGGTTGCTCCCAGCTTTTTGTTGCTATCCTAAGAAATGGACATGGATCCCATGGATTAGTTTTCCTGCCGTTTTTTGTTTCTCTCCCCTCCCCTCTGGCATCTTGAACTGAAATTTGCCTGTATGTGAATTTTCTGCTGCAGGTTCTCAGACAGAGAGGGAAAGGGGAGGAAGGGAGTGTAGCATGTGAGGAGCCTGTTGCTCTCAGCTCACCCTTGCAGCCCCTGCCAGGATTAACACCTTTCCACAGCCCCAAGCCTGCATCCCTTTCCCATGGGGAGGGCAGGATGGGGTAACACTGAGAAACCCTTCACTTCATCACTTCACCGACTGCTGCTCTGCCCAGAGCCACTGACCCAGGGCACTGCCCCCGGGGATGCTCACTGGCACCAGACATGGACATTTTTAGGTGTCCAACTTAACCTGTCTGCTCCTTATTTTCAAAAATAACATCGCTCTGCACTGGTACCATTCCCACAACACCTTTCCAAGCCACCTTCCCCCTCCTCACCCACCACCAGCACAGCAAGGGTGACTGCAGGAGGAAAATGCCCCTGTCCTGGCTCTCCTCTTGGCCAAGCACAGGGAAGACACTTGAGGGGTTTTTCAGGACTGAGGCAGTGCAGGAACTGACAGGAATTCGAGCTCCGACACACAAACCCCAAAGCATCAACAGTGTCCTGTGCCCCAGAGCACACGGGACAATCCTCCTCCTCCTCCTGTGCCTGCTGCCCCAGCAAGGCACAAACCCCCAGAGCTCTGTGCCCGTGCGAGATTCCCGCATGGAGAGGAGGAGGAGGAGGAGAAGTGGTTCTTGTGCAGTCCCCTGGCACTAACACAGCCCAGTCTCAAGCCCTGGCATTTGGCTGCACCAAAGGGATGACCCAAAGATGCTGCTCAGCACCTTTCCCAGGGCACTGGGGGAGCAGAGGATGCTGTTTGAGCACCTCCAAGGCAGTTCTGGCTGCGGGACAGGACTTTGGATGGCCTGAGCAGAGGGAGGCAAACCCTGGAGCCACCACCCTCCTCCTGCCCCGACGCCCGAGCAGCTGCAGGAGTTTTGAGCTGAACCACCCAGCCCTTCAATCTTTAATAACCTTTCTTCTCTTCACTCAGAGCACAGGAGTGTGAGCACACATCTCCCGAGATCAAACCGAATCCCTAATTTAAGCAGCTGTTAACAAGGGTTAATTCTGCACGCCCGGCATTCCCTGTCCCTGCACACACAGGCAGTGGAGCGGGAAGCCTGAAGGGTGTCCACTTGGAAAAGCCATAATGAATCATTTTTCCTTAGCAAATCTGGCAAACTTCAATCCTGGTTCCTGCAGCCTCCCTTTTCACATGTCCAAGCCCTCTGTGACACATCAAATTTAATGAGACTGCACAGACCTCAAATAAGGCACTGTAGCACTGCTGGGATACTTTATTAAGGAGGATCAGACAGATTGTGTTTGCTGTTTAAGAGCCTTTAAAGGCAAATTACACTTCTTTTTGGGGGGATGAGACTGAGCGAGAATGGGAAGCTCTCTGCCCTCCTCAAACAGATCCTGCAGGCCAATTCAAACACAGTGTTAAGGTTTCTGAAAACAGGGAAAAGCAGCAGAATTGGCAACAAGGCTCAACTGAAGGTTCTGGGGTAGGACACAGACAAAGAAGTGTGTTATTTCACAAAATAATCACAATAATAATCTGCCTCTGATGAGCTGTGCAAGGGAACACCCCACCCTGCTAGCAGGTGCTGCCCTGCTCGGTCCAGGGAAAGGCCAAATTAACCCCCTCTGGCTGGAGGAGAGGTAGGAATAACTTTCCAGAAAGATCATAAAATCCTAGAATGGAACTGGAAGAGACCTTAAAGACCATTTAGCTTGAACTCCCAAGATGGATGATATGAGGTACATGCTGAGCCATCCTGGGGCACCCATTCCAGGGAAGAATCAAATATCATTTCTACTGCAGTATCAATATAAATAAAAGAACCAGAACAAGGCAGAGTTCAATTCTGAATACTCGACATTTTGGGGGAAGTGAAGCTGTTTGGTTTTGCTTGGTTTGCTTGTAGGTAAGTAAGTGTAGATATTCCAAGAGGTAAGAGATGAAATCTGAGCTGACTTCAAGGGTTTTTACAACCATCGCCAGCTCAGGGTATGTCCTTGTAGACTTTTTTGCCTGGAAAAGCCCATTCTGGGTAACTGCTGTGGGAGAGTGCAGCAGTCCCGTGGCACAGCAACCTTCTGCTTAATTCAGGGCACCTCTGATGAGATCATCATGTTCAGCTCCTAAAAAGAGGAGAGCTGGGGACACGGGACTGGAAGTGTGGCACAGCAGGACTGCAGGGTCCTGCCAGACCCAGCTTGCCTCTTTTCTCCCAAGCAGTGTGCCAGAGCATGCACAGGGACTGACCCTTGCTCAGAGACAGCTGGAGGTGTGGGAAGAACACACAGCTCAGGGAGGTGGATTCACTCTGCGCTGAAAAAAGGAAGTCTGTGTTTCAGATGATTTTTATGTGAAAAATGGGAAAAATGATAACACTTATTTTGACGAAGAAAAGAACCTAAGCTTCCAAAAAGTGCAGTAAAAAAATCAAAACATTTATGCAACAGAGATGCTTTGGTTGCAGAATAAAACCAGAGATGTTTCCCGTGTCAGGACAACTGAAGCAGAATCTATGAGAGGTCCGTGGGGGTTGCTGGCTTAATTTAACTTTTCTTCTCCATCTTTGGCAATCTGAAGAGGTTTAGGGCTTTGGACAGTGAACTCAGTGGTGATTTGGATCCAGGTCACATTTTATCTGAATCACCCGCATTTGGAGTCACAGGAAGAGTGTGGTTAATGGATCAGTTTAATGGCATCAGTTCTGATCCATCTCTAATTAAGGGCTCTGCCAGGAATACAGTCAAGCAATTCTAATGACCCAGAGGAAGAATTGTGAAGTCAGGTAATGAAATTTGCTGATTAGACAAAACGGGAAGAAGGAGTGCAGGGGCACAGAAATCAATATGGGAAGCAGGACAGTAACACTGAGAAAGCCCTGCACATGGAGAAAGCACAGCTAATGAAGTCCAGTGCTGAGAAGTGGAATAACACCAAAGAATCCTGCCCTGATAACAGCCTGGGAGATGTTCACCTGGAAAAGGTCCAGTTTGTGTGAAGTGCTAAACGATTTATTCCATGATCCGGATGCCTCAGCTGGAGAATTGCATTGTTTCTGTGTCTCAGTGCTTTTATGGACAGCTTTGTATCTCCTTCCACAACTTGGTCCCTCCTGGTGGTGCCTAGAGTGGAATATTCCCAACATTTGTAATTGGGACAGTGACACGAAACTCTCAAGGATGCTGGTGAAGGTGGGAAAAGGTAGCCTGGAAACTCCCTGGATAAATGCCATAATGGCCCCCAGTAGATCCCAATAAATGCGTGACAAGCATCTCTGCAGAATTAATCACCTTTGTATCAAGGGCCAAGATCTGTTCCCACTTCCCCATTAGAATCTCTCTTCTAATGGAAGGTGTCCATGCCCAGGGCAGGGGGTTGGAATAAAATTATCTCCAAGGCCTCTTCCAGCCCAAACTATTTTGGGATTCTGTGATTAGCACAGAGAAGACACACATTAAAAAGTCAGAGAGCAACATTTATACTGCCAAAAAATTCAAAAGTATTTATTTTATTGTGATCGACAGATTGTTGGCGAGGGAAATATTTATAGGTGGAATAGTTACAGCTTCAAAAGCTTCATTTGTAGGCAGGTAGGAGAGGAGGGGAATGAACCATACCCTTGTTGACAACCCTTCTTTGGTTTGATTTTTTTTTTCTTTTTTTTTAAATGTGTATTTTTAAGGGGAAAAGTTACCTCAAGTTTATAAGCTTTAGCTGTGAGGCAGAGCCTTTTGTGTCTCACTGGCCCACATAATTGCAGTCCCCCCTCCTCTCACCCGGTGGCAAAGGAATGTAGGTGGAATGTCTTTGCATGGAGACCAGCTCACGCAGGGGCTGCACAATAAGGGGGAGAAACAGGAGCCAATCTAAGGAAAGGATCAGGCAAGAACTGGAAGGAAAATAATATTGGGCTGTCTGCTGCCACATCTGAGCCAGCGGAACGCCTCCATGAATCCCCTGCTTCCCTCTGCCTTAAAATGTCCTCCTCCTTCCCAGAGGTTCAAGGGACATATCTGGTTACAGACTCCTTTTTAACACTCCCCTTTTCCCCCTCTCCAACGCTGCTCCTTTCATTCTGCTGCCACATATATATATATTTACTGGTAACGGAAAAAATCAATAAAGGAGAAGGAAATGACTTGGCAGCCTTCCGAAGTGTTAAAATAATTCTCATCTAATTGAGCCCCATTGTTCTTAAACAATATTGCCAAGCAATGCAGCTAAAGCAGCCTGGCCTCAGTTTTCAAAAGCAACCAGTGGTCTGGGGTGGCTCTGATTTTCTGGGTCTCCTTAAAGCACCCAGCCTGGCCGTGGGTGAAGCACAGAGGCCTCTCCATCACACAACCCCCTTGGTGCTGGGAGCCTCCCAAATGTGTCTGTCCCTCGACTCTGAGCCCTGTGACCCAAACCCACGGGTCTCATCTGAGGGCACGTTGAAGCAGAGCAGCCCTAGGCATGGCTGTACAAACCTGTGAACTATCCTAGCTGGATTTCACCAGGGAAATCTTGGAATGGTATTAGTAACCCACAGCCTGAACCAGGTGCATTCCAACCTGTCAATTCTTTGTGTAAATTATTGCTACTTAAATACAGACTTGCTGTCCCAACAGTGAAATATTCTGGTACGTGCTGTGCAGGAACATATAGACCTAACTTTTACACTGAACTGCTTCTTGGGGCTGCTTGCAAACTGGAATCTCTTCTGTGGGTGACTCCAATTTTTCCACATTTTGATGTGTTTTTTGCAAAATCAGAAGGAGAAGGACTCAAACCTCGAGATGCCTAAAGATCCTCTGTTCCCATGCAAAATATTTCCTCCACTGCTCAGACTGGTTTCACTTTAATAAAACCCAGAGTGTCTCAATTCTACTTTGACTTAAAAAAAAAAAAAGAGTATTTGTCTTATACAAAAATGGCAATGAGAAGTCATTTCCAAGTGGACAATTGAAGTGTTTAATTCTGAAGAGGATGGGAAGCATGTCTCAGCTTCACTGGAACACTGCACCTTGATTTGAAACAGAGTAAATAAGATGGGGCTTTCTTGGGGGGAAAAAAAAAAAAAAAAAAGGTTTTCTCAGCAAGGAAACAGCTGACATCAAAAGTGTCCCCTCCATCATCAAAATTTTAGTGGCTTCAGGTATTTAAAGTGTTCTCTGCTTCCACACAGGGTGAAGGCGCTGCTGCCACTGAAGCCTGAGAAACACTTATCACCCTGGAACTTCAAGGTTATCCCTCATTTATGTACCAAGTGACCAACATGGGCACTTGCCTGCACTTTTTCACAGTTCTCTTATTTTCCTGGAATGTGTATTGGACTGTGCCTGGCTCAGTGGAGCTACACCTGGAAATACAAACTGCACAACCCAATCATTTGCCACAGTTCCCGGGCTGAGTTAAATCTCTCTCTGTCCAAAGGGCTCAGCTTGAGACACCAGGAGCTTGGTTTGGGGATCCTCTTCCCACTGTCTTCTTGGCCACCTTTAGTGTGTGTCACAGTGGCCATCCTTTTCTAGACTTAGATACCTCCTTTTAGACCTGGAAAACCCTTTTTAGACCGAGACATCCCTTTTTAAACACTTAGGCATAAGATCTCATCCCCTCCAAAATATCAGAGATGCATCAGCACAAGCACACAACCAGTAAACTCTTCTGATACGTTACAAAATAAAAAAGCACAGGTGTGTCCATGCTCCACAGTCCAGCTGAGAGCAGCCGCTCTCCTCTGCCACCCCAGCGTGATTCCTGCTGGGAACATGAGCCAAGCACCCAGGAAGGGAGCCCTGCTGCTGCCAAAGAGCCCAGTGGGAACAAAGACACAAGCGTGCACCTCTGTGCCTCAGAGGTCCTGCAGAGCAGCCTCTCTCACCCCCAGAGGAATGAGTTTTCGGGTGGGAAACGCCTGGCCCTTGCTGGGGGCTCCTGGGTTTGTTGGCAGGAGCAGGGATGCACATGGCACTCATAATGTGGCCCATTGTGTGTGTCCAACCACAGAGAGGTTCAACCAATAAAACAGAGAAGCCTCAGTTCTTGTATCAAATACCATCCATATCTAATGCCTTCAGGATGTCTTCTGATCCCAGAAGGTCCTGCTTACTTGATGCCTTTGTTTCCTGGGTATCCCACACTTCCCAAAGGAAAGAGCCAAGATATTAACTTTCCCGTGCAAAAATAGCGTGTGAGAACATAGAACTGGTGAAAAGTTTCAGCTTGACCACCTTCAGCGTCTCCACGTGCTGTGTGGCAGAGAGGAGAGTCTGGGAGTGACCTCGTGGGGACACCAGAGGGGGGAACTCACATCCCCCCTCCAATGGCACCTCCAGCCCCCAAAAAGGAGGTGACACTACTGCATCACCCTGGTGGCCCCATGGCCCTCAGATGGAAACTAATTCTTGCACTAGTTTAAAGCTAAACTGGTGGGAGAAGCGAACCAGACTCAAGAGAGGTTGCCAATCAGAATTACAATCCACCAAAAAGATTTCAATAAATACAACGATACAGAGGGGAAAAACATTGGTTTTAACCCACAAAAACCAGAGGTATAACCGAGCACCCTGGGGCACAAACAGATTATGTTCCTCAGTACCTGTGCTGTACAAAGTAAAAGGTAAGGAAAACCTCTTGGTGAGGATGACAATCTTATTGAGAGTGGCAGTCACGGTCCTGTTGAAGTTCTGGTCCACCTCTAGATCCCATGAGAGGTACCAGAAGTCCCCAGCCCCAAGATTATCCATGCTCGGATTCAGATGGGAATGCCCAGTACCTCCCCCAGCACAGGGAGCCCCACAATGGGTGATTTACTCTGAGTTGGGGGATATTTTGGAATCCTTGATGGTCCACCAGCAGAGATGACCCCTCAGACTGGGTGTGAAGGTGCTGGTGCCTCCCCAGAGGGGAGTTCTCACAGCCCAGTCACTGGTGTGAAGACAGGAACACTCCTCTGTCTCTCAGAGTTCTTTAACACCCACCCTGACCTGAGGTGCCAGGCGTGGCCTGGGTAGCTGCTGCCAACTCTCCATTATTAACAGTCCCTCAGAAATGACAGAGGGTTTTGGTCACACCCACACAGTGATAAGCTGGTCCTAGTTGCTGTAACTGGGACAGTTCTCTGCTGTGGAAACCACAACTATCATCTCCACAGCTGAGATAAAAGGAGTGTGTTTCCAGCTAATTAAAAAAGCAGCCCAGCTCAGATGAGGGAGCAGATTTAAGGCACCTTGGGACCAGTGAAAGCCCTGTCTCTGTGCCACCAACACTGGCCACAGCCACACCCAGTACCCACGTCAACCTTCATTCCCTGCAAGCTGGCACCAGGAGAATTAATGCTACTTCAAATCAGTACCAAAGACCAACCTTTGGCAAAGGGCTCAGAACACAATAATGATCATGGGATTAGGAAAAAAAAGAATTCATAAAAAACTAAATTAAAAATCACACCTCGCTTCACATTGGAAATTGGACTCAGCCACCACACTCTGTTTGGAGAAAGCCTCTTTAAATGCAGCCCATTGTGTAGGGAAATTCTCCCTGGAATCTGGGTTTCCAACACAGCATTACCATAACTCCCCACGTTCATGAAATCCCCAGAAAAACTGTGCATGACAGAAAAGGCACCATCCTGGCAGGTCCTGCTGTGGTATGTGAGTGTGTCGGGACAAGTCTGCAGGAGCTGCTGAGCTGGAGGGACAAAAGCCCTGCAGAGGGTGGCACAGGCAGTTCACTCCCAGCTCCTCTCACACTGTGGCTGGTGAGGGAGAATCGGCTGTCTGGAGAGAGTCTCTCATTTCCCCTCTCCCCCAAAACACATGTACAAGTTTTGAGTGACAGACAAAAGGAAACGAGTGCTGCTTTTTGTGTGTGTGTGTTTCCCTCCTTTCTCTTTGTTTCCTCATCCCAGTAGCAAAAGGGGAAATTGAGGGGACAGACATGACATAGCTTGTACTGAAGGGGAAGCAATAAACCCTTCCTATATGCAACAACGGCCCCCTGCCACGTCTGAGTATCCCCAAACTGTCAGAAATAAAGACATTGGAAAAAGCTGCCTTTTTTTCCTGCCCATCATAAAATGCAGTTTTCCTCCTCACAGATTTAGAGTCAAGTAAAAGTAGGAGTGAAGATGACAAACTTCTGCACCTTCTGCTCTGACTGCAAATGCTCCTGAGTAAGAGACTCTCCTTTAACCCCAATCTGTGCAGCATCAAGCAAACTTCATGGAATTAAAGAGAAGACCTTTTAGATCATCAAATCCAATCATTAGCCAGTCCCTAAAATAATAAAATCCTGACAATTATTGTTTTATTCTTATTATTCTTGCTCATTTCCCTCAGATCTATGGCATTTGTTGTGAAGTATCTACAAATTAAGGGTGAAAAGGGAGGACTTATTCTGCGCTTGCAGTTTGTATCACAGATTTAGGGATTCTGCCATGGGACGTGGTCACAGCTGTGCCCAGTACTGCATGGTGACAAACAGGCACTGCCATCCCATGGGACAATGTCCCTGCAGGTTCAGGAAGAGACAGCCCTTAAGCACAGTCTGATTTCACAGAATATCCTGGGCTGGAAGGGACCTGCAGGGATCAGCTCCTGGTGCTGCACAGACACCTCAGCCATCCCACCCTGTCCCGTTGTCCAAACGCTCCTGGAGCTCTGGCAGCCTTGGGGCCGTGCCCACTGCCCTGGGCAGCCTGGGCAGTGCCCACCACCCTCTGGGGGAAGGACCTTTTGCTGAGATCCCACCTGGCCCTGCCCTGGCACAGCCCCAGCCCTTCCCTGGGACCTGTCCCTGCTCACAGAGAGATCAGATTTGTGTACTTGGCCTTTCAGGGCATTACATCACAGTCACTCAAATAGACAGTGAGCATAGCTTTCATTCTTCCATGGCAAGAAGCAAGGCTAGGATGAAGCATTCCCAAAGGGGAGGGGGCAGAGACCCTCTTTGTGAGGCACTCAGGTGGAAAAAAAAAATAAAAAAGCCAAACCAAACCACCACCACTGCACTGCTGAGTTATTTGGCACCAGCTCTTCTCGTGGGGGTCCAAAAGCCTCCAAAAAAGGGCACCCAAGAGAAGGCAGGGCTGTGTGCAGTGCCGCGCTGCTGGGGTGAGCCCGCGGCGAAGGGGCCGCGCTGGGTGAGCGGCACTGGAGGCATCCAGCTGCAGACAGCTGTGGGGCTGCTCTGCAACCCGAGCGCGGCGAGAGGCACCCCCGGCATCTGCACAGGAGGCCCTGGAAGGGTAACACGGAGGGGAAGCAGAGTCTGCTGCCGCTGTGGGAGCAGGGACATATCCACCTTCCTCCTCAGCTCCACTCACACACAGAGCTGCTCGCAACTAAATCCTCGTTTTCATTCTTTTATTTTTAAGAAATTCAGTTTAACAAATTCTCCCTTTCCACCTCAGCCCTCTGGCCACTTTTCAAACACACCGATTATCCCACTGGACTGCAGCATCATCCTGGGCCAGGATGGGCAATCCTACGGCTCCCAACACTCTGCTGCTCTCCAGTGTATCCAAATCTTTCCATGCTCCCAAACCAGTTCCAGAAGGGTGCACCTGTTCTACCTTCCTAATCTTTGTGACATTACACAATGTACATGGACACAGATATTTGGAATTAATGACTTCTTGGAGGGTTTCTGTATTTGCACATGAAACTGAGTCCCAGCAGAGGACAGAAATAAGGATAAAGTCAGACTAAGACCTGGCCCACCACAGTCAGCAGGAAAATTGGTACAATATATTAGTTTATCATCCCTGGAAAAGCAGAAAATCCTCAGGAAGTGGCATCTCATGTGCATTTACTTCTTCAGGAGGCACACGAGATGCCCAGAGGTTGTTGGAACAGGTGAAAAATATCAACACAAATCAACTTTCCTTTGTTCTGAGAAGCAAAACATCCATCACTATGAAACACCAACGTATCTGGTGTCCAGAAGGAGATCATTAATGAGGAGGGGTCCAACCAAGACCCAAATTGGCCCTAAAAATGGCTCTGCTGGCCAACAAAGTGAGTCTCGCTCAGCCACTTGGCAGGGGGGTAATGCAGCGCCACAGCAAAGGGGAAAATAAATAAATAAATGTATTTTAGTTCTGGCTTCTCTCCAGATCTCCAAGTTAGTAAAACGGGAAACCAATGTGGGCTGGAAAACCATCTGTTTGAACTCTGCCCACTTACAAGGTGGTGCTTCCGTGGAGACGAGAAGCTGTGACTGCACTGGGAGGAGAAGGAACAGCATCACGTACAGGCAAAGACCTGGATTTGTGTTATGAGACGCTCAGAGGTAAAGAAATGGAATTCACTAGGCTGACATTTCAAGGGTTAATGGGATTTAAGCTTTGATCTTTCAAGAAAACATGCTGAAAATGTAGCCCAAGGCATGTTCACCATTTTGTTTGCTAGTAAAACAATGCAATTTGATTTTTGTTGGCTTGTTGTTTTTAAGTGGAACCTCATGGGTGTTCTGTTAAACTCAGCCCACAAAAGCAATTTGTGTCATTTTAATGTAGCTCCTGTGTTAGAAATGTTTGTTTTTAAATGCAAGTTTTATTGTTTTCATTGTTTGCACATTAAAAGCTCAATCAATAAGAAAAGCAATTTGTGATGTCACTCTTCAAAATTCCAGCCTTATCTACCCCATAAATCGGGACAAATATGAAAGTGTGAGAAACAACACAAGCTCATTCTTTTGGAATATGAAAAGAATAATTCCAGATTGTCTCTGCTTTGACCCACCACTATCCATCATGTGGCTTAATATTCGCAGGATAGCCAAGCTGAGATACAGCCCCAGCACAGAGGATGGAGCAGGGCAGTTGTTGCAGTGGTAGTTATATTTTAGTGTAGGCATCACATCAGCTAATCTAAAATGGTAGCAAAACTTTCTCCTGCAAGAAACAAAAACATTTACCAGATATTAAGTGTTTGTTCCTGGATTTAAAAATTATCCCAAAGCAGAAGACAAGACGGGGGGCAATAGGAAGGGTCAGAACCCAGACTTTGCTCTCAGGTCTAACTCCTGATCTGCTACTGGCTTCACATCTAGCCTTGGATAATTCTTTCTACCTCTCAGGGCTTCCATTTCCCACCTATACACCCATGGGACAACTCTATAATGGGTTTCTTGCTCTTTGATATTTGAAACACGCTTTGAGATTCCTTGGGTGAAGGTGGTAGAAAGAAATCTATATATATATATAGCCCATTTCTCCCTGCAGGGCCTTGGAGGCATTTCAAAAGTCTCCCTAGTATTGGGTAAGAAGGAGCAAAGAACAATCCGGGCAAATGTGCAGAGCAAGAGCAGAAGTCGCTGCATCAGGATCTGGATAATCCTTGTGAGTGCCTTCCAGCTCAGGATATTCTTTGATTTTATGACTGATTATTAGATGTGGAGCTGCACAACTGCCAGTGCCTTCACTGTGCCTCAAGCTCCATCTCCCCTCAAACATCCCCTTCTCATCCCAGTGCATTGTTCCTTCAGAGGTTGGTGCCACAAGCAGGAACAGTGATGGTGGAAGGTATGACTCTGCATGCCTTCACACCTCATGAAATCCCATCTACAATGGTAAAACTAATGAGCAAAATTGCCTGCTGCAGCAATTTCTGAAATAGCTGTAAATGTTTTATTGCTCAAGCACACGCAACAGCAACTTTAGCAAACATACCCCATTGAGAGTGGTAGAGAAGAACACAACAGCACTTCTCGAAAAAGCAGACAGCCATGGCTGGAATATATTTCTAATTAAACTGGCTTTAGTTAGGAGATGGCTACACAACATCCTATAGCAAACCACACTCAGCAAAGACACTCCTGCACAAGGCCAGTGTGCTGCATCGCCCAGGGCTCCTGATAATGCCAGCCTACTTCCCAGGGAGCACAAGGGGCCTTTGCAAACAAGAAACAGGCTGACAAGATGCCACAGGGACTGCTCAGTGTTTCAAAGGTGTGGCTAAATTAGTCTTGGGTTGGTATCCCAAAAGGTACCATAAAGTCTACAGTGAAATGAGCACTTCCTTGGAGTTCCCACCACCACCTCACACAGCAGAGCTGTTCAACTCGGGTCAAAGATGTCTCTGCTTGAAAAAAGAAAGAGAAATGACCGTGTGGTAAACGTGGTGGGTGATTGTGGCACCAGCACAGCAGGTGATGCTCCAGCACAGCAGGTGATGCCTGCAGCAGGGGCAGAGCCATTTGTTCCAAGCTGTGTGTCTGGGACCGCTCCACGTGGGCAGGGAGGAACAGCAGCGCGTAAGGCAGCGCTCACTTTCTGAAGTTCACTGTTGGGGACCAACCGGGGGCCACGGAGGGTCTGCTCTGCAGAGCCACGGGGAGGACGGGCTGCAGTTCAGATGAAGGGCACAGCACCAGCCTTGGAACCTCACTTTGCTGGCTGGGCCTTCCCATCCATCACCTGCCACGTGCTGCCAGCCCACGAGAGCAGCTCTGTTTGCCTGAGCACTTGTGGCAGGAGCATTCACGTGGACGATTCCGAAGGGCCTCGAGAGTCACTCAGGGAGGGAGCAGAAAGGAAACCACATGATTTAAGTGGCCACTCTACACCCTGCAAATAGGATTTGAACTTGAGAGGTGCAGAGCACCAGGAACTCCCCGTTTACTCAGACCACAGCCTGGGGTGCTCAAAGCTTTTGGCATCTCAGAAGGGCAAAACTTACTCAAGACTATCAAGTAGCTGGTGATAACTAATCTATATGCAGGAAGCTGCTCTCAGAAGACATTTGCTAAATAATTTAGGAACAAAACCCAGCAATGATAATAAAAAAAAGCAGAGAAGTTTACTCCCAGATGATCTGCAAATACAAAACAGCGATAAGTCTATCAAATAAACTCACCTAGTGCTACTCTGATATTCCCTACCATCCTTCCCATCCTGATTTTCTCCTGATTCAGCAGCTTTCCTCCTTTGGGCATTTGTGGCTGGCAGGGCTAGATGTACTTGGTTAGAATTAGAATACCACGAGGGGGTTTAGTAACTGAAAGCTGCTTTTTTCCTTTTTTTTTTTTTTTTTACCCCTCCTCTCTTCAGTAGCTCCCAGGAGGTAAACAAGAGTTTACAAGGGTGTCCCACATGGTTAAGGTCAGTCAAGTTGAAACTGCTCCAGTCCCCATCAGGATCGGCCAGTAAAAGTCAAAAAGCTCCCATTACATTCTTCAATAAAATTAAAAAGGGAAAAATGAAATTGCTGCTTGAAATCTCTGGATCAACTGAAAAATATGACGGCAAAGCACTTGCCAGGGTGCCCTAACCTGCAGTAGGAGTTTGTCTCAGGTGAACACTCTGTGGTGCTCAGTGCTGTAGATTGCACATTGCCCAGGACCAGCCTGGGCTGTCACTGACTGGCTTTAAAGGAAGCATTGCAGGAAAAGAGAAGGAGAAATAGGAGCATTGGGAGGACTGCCCTGCATGAGGCTTTACACCAAGAGCACAGAGCTAGATTTCACTTGCTGGCCCTTCTCCAAGCAGAGACTCAGTTGTGTGGGTTACTTTTAAGATCAATGTCATCCACTGGATTTCCAGGAACCATCTCCTTTTGGATGGACAGCCTTAACCCTGGCTTAGGTCCCTCCTGAAGCCATCCCTCAACAGCAGCAACATTCTGAACAACACCCATCCCTAAATCCAACTTCCAAAATCACTGCAGAAAGTGGAGAAAAATATTAACAGCAAGGAGCCAGATGGTGCCATATTAAAATCCTCTCTATTCTTTTTTCCCCTGCTTTTATTTGTCAGGGCAGATCCCCCGAAAGCATACCACGTTTGCACCCCACATGTTAGTTCCCTGTCTGCAAGAGGACCCAAAGAAAGGCCTAAAAACCTTTTAGAGCTGATGGCACTAATTGGGTGACCTGAGGAAGCTCAAAGCAAGAGCCAGTGACTAGGACATAAAGACAAACCAGGGCTGCTGTCCAAAAGAACTCAAATCTAAACATCTCCTTGCTCTCTTGTAACAGCTCCAGTATCTCTTCTTTTCCATTGTGAAGATTGTTCATTATTACTTTCACCCCTCAGCCTCTCTCAGGGTATCAGCTCCATCTGCCACAGCATATCTGGAGCGAATCTCAGCAAGTGCAGTTCAGGTGCCCACTTTACTCCTGAATTCTTATACTTGACATGAGGCTTCAGATTATACACAACATTTTTTCAATCAACGTGCCGCAGCCTCCTCACCTCTTGACTTCTTTTCCCCTCTGCCTCTCAATTCCCAATCTGCCTCTCTTCCCATCCTTCGTTTCATTCTTACCTTGGGATTACTGAAAGGGATACAGATGATCATACATTGTTTTGCTTAGTAATGGTTTAGCTGTACATCTCAGCTGCCACTTCAGCTTGCACATTAGCAACCAGAGAACAAACTCTAATTGTTTTGACACTCTACCGTTTGCCAACCCTTAACACAGGTAGGGCTGAAGGCTCCAGCACTCCACTCTGCTTCCAGGAGCAAAGAATGGCAGTGTTTATTGGCTCCTACTTCGTTTCTCCCATACAAACGTGTTCTGAACTCCTTTCATCTGTACCTTACTGCTGCAGAGCATGTCATTTTCCATCCCCTGTTATTCAACTGCCTTTATATTCACACGCAGCCCAATTCTCTGCCAGTATCATCCTTTCATTTATGTCAACTGGATTACATGTTGCTCCTACCTGCCTCCAAGTTACTGCTCATTTGTGTCAGGGAAAGTTACGGCACCACGCACAGAACTGACTTTGCACCACAATGTGTGTTCAAATTGTAATTCTCGTACGGTACAAAGCTCATCAAGGCAAGGTGGATCTGGGGGAGCTGGCCCTGAGGCTCCTGGTCAGCGGCTCCTCCAGCACAAGTCTCTTTCCAGGAATCACAGGAACAGACGCGTCACGCTGAAGAGGATTCTAACACTTGTGGGATGAATAACCTGCCAGTAGGTGAGGTTTGCTCTTTTGTCAGATTAATTAGCAGTCATCTCCTTCCTTTAAACATAATCCTTCCAAGACTCCCAGCCTTACTCATTTCTCTTCCCCCTCTAATTGGGTTTCTCGGTACATCCTCGGGGCCGGCGTCAGTAGATGGCACTGTGACATTCACTCTCCCAGGTTGTTTTTTGTTCAGCCCACAAGCAAAGGTTTGGGTTTTACTGAGTTTTTGTGTGTGTGTTATAATTAGTTTTGTTTATGCGAGGCTCTGTAGTCCTCCGGGAGCAAACTGTGGAAGCAGTGAGATAATTTGCTTTCTGCATTGCCCCGCTCTCTGATTGAGGTCAGTTCTTGAGCCAGAATGGGTCTCTGGGTACCGGCCACCGGGGTTATGTTGAGATTCCTATCAGAAGGGATTATCCTGCATATTATTTGACTCCTCTTGCTCCAAGACTGGTACCCCAGCCTAAAGAGGGCAATTGAAGTGGGAATGCAGGAGCACTGCCCTCCGGCAGAGCCGCAGCGTGCCGTGCCCCGCTCTCCCCTTGCCCTGGGACAGCGGATACGGGCTGCTGTATTTAGGAGAAGACTGTTCTCAAAAGAGTGGCACATGCAAATGGAAATCCATTTGGTTTGAGTCCTTTGATTTCGGAAGTTCAGCGCCTAATCTTGGGAACCCAAACTACAAATTCAGGACTCATGCGCAAGTACTCTAATTAGCAAACAATTCAAAATCTGGTTATTTTCAGAGAGGTAGACTATGGCTGGTCCAAGACACCAAAAGCCTGTGGAATGCCAAGACAAAAAAACTACTGAAAAAATAAAAAGTAGTGCCAAAATATGAAATGAAATGCCTTCACATTGGCTTGAGGACCAACACCATGACTGTGGTATACCTTAACTTATTTGCCTTTTTTTTTTTTTGAGGGAGAAAATAAATAGTCCATGCTTAAGTCAGGGAGCTTGACCTAATGGTACCTGGAAATCTCAGTGAAGGTACAGAGCCCTGTGGAGCTGAGTGCTTTTTGAATAAGAGATAATAAATGGATTTAGACGATCATGTAATCAACTGTTTTCACAAAAATCCCTCCCTTTTTATGAAGAAATGTGAGCTGAATGTTTATCAAGCTTTTACTGAAACACCCTTAATTTTCTTGTGTTTCTCCCTCAGTTTTAAGCAGCAAGTTCTGCTCTCCCTTTAATATTTTGTTCATGATTTAGCAATGAGCAGCATTTTGCATAGATGCAAAAAGAGCAACAAATGAGGAGAATTACAAAAAATTCACCAAAGAAAAGAAGAGTTCACAAACATCCATTGTAAATATAAACATATGCCTTTATATTCATACACACAGAATGCATTTCTGTGTGTGAAATGTCTTTGAATTCACAGGGTGAAGTGCCCTTAGCAAGAATGACAATTATCATCAATGGTTGATTAGCAAGTGTCAGGTTGACAAGGAGTCATCAGCAAATATAAATATAGGTCCCATAAAGAACAGAAAACCTTTATGGAAGCTAAGAACTTCTTACAACATTGAACCTTGATGTTCTGCTTCTACAAGACTTATTTAATCAAAGAATGTCAGAGGCAACTGTTCAAGAAACCTCCATATCTGACCAGAAAACATCTTCTTCAGGCTGGGACTGACCAGCCCTAAACCCACGGGACAAGGACAACTTGGGAAAAGTTACAAGTTACTTCGGGGAGCATTTCTGACATCTGAGCCCAGAAACATGGCCAGGAATTATTTTCCTTACAGCCAAAGGATTGGCTCCCATTCAATAGAAGCGTTAGTGCCTAGAGCCTGCATGCCTTGCATTCTTGCAGTAATATAATTCTGTATTAAAATCTATTCCAGTTGCTTGGTTTATGAAAATTGTTAAAATGTGCTGCATTCGTACCAAGCTTATTGGATCAAAAGAAAAAAAAAAGAATCAATTCTTAAACAGAAAGAAAAAGAAAATGAGAGGGATTGTGCTGTTGTCCCTATCTAATATGTGAAGCTTTAGTCCTTATAAAAGTTGCCTGTATCCAAAATGTGACAATTTTATTTCAGAAGGTGACGACATTTTAAGAATTTGTTGCAACTTGTGGACAAAGTCGTGGTCGATTCACTCTCCAGCATTCCTTGGATTTTGTAATATGTCAATACATCATGTTAATGCAAGTTTTTAAAGAAGGAGAAGAGAAAGCAAAAGCTCCCTTCCTTTTTAAGTATGAGTAATCTATCCAAATCCTACCGAGGCACACAAAGGAACGCCGGCAATTTTCCCTTTCATAAAATGCGGACTTTCTTTAAATACTTCCTCCCTACATTTTCAAAGCAGGGCTGTATGAAATGAAGGGGAAATGACACCCTTATCCATTGAAAAGGAGATTATGTAAAACTGGTTGGAGAAGCCAGCCGTGTTAATGCAAATACAAGTATGATCTTATTCATAAGTTGCCATTGTGCTGGCAGAACATGCCTTTCCTCGACGTCTCCACCTCAAACTCTGCACAGGGAGAAAAACGTTGGTTTTGGGTTATGCTACCCCTGTTTTGCAAATAAATATGAAACCCACGAGATCACTTTAAAGAAGTGAAGGGCTTGGTTTTCCATTGTGCTGAGCACTCGATTCCACTTGAAGTTAATGAGAGCAGTCAGCAGCCTTGACAATAAGACACGACGAGGCTTTGGCGTGGCCAGAGGTGCTGGAGACACTCCATGAGGAGCCAGAGCTCAGCTCCTTTTCCACTCGTGTGCCAATGGCAACAACCCCTTATTTCTGACGCAGCAAGTGGGGACAGCCTGTCCCAAGGAAGTATTTTATAAAGTCAAACCCCTCCTCAGCCTGTGCTACTGATGGCATTAGACACAACCCCTCCTTCTGCCAACTACTCAGACATCCTTCAGCTGGAAAAGTACGGATCATTCCCAGCCTCTTCCAACATCCTCAGTTTGAGCATCTGCTGCATTGGAGCCTTACTCTGTCAGTGCCATTTGAAAGCAGATTAGAATGATAGAATCATCAAGTCTAATATTTAGTTTAGATCCTGGGCCTAAAACTGAAGGATCAAAGCACGAGATCTCTCCAAACCACATTTGAGCTGTAGAGCAAGAGTTGTTTCGGAGGAAAACAAATCAGAGGAAAAAGCTACTGCTGAAAAACACTGAAATCCTGCTGCAACCCAATTCAGTATAGACTGAATTCAAAACAACTAAGAGGCAAATATTGCCTAAGAGAAGAATATTGCACATATCTGAACATGCTGTACATGAAATAAAGGAGATGTGATTCTCTCAGCCACCATAAATACAGTTACATATAATGTGGTTGGAGAAGCTGCATTTCTGCAGACAGACATAGAACCTGAAAGTCCATGTCAGGGCATTTTATACTCGTGTGTAAATAACCAAAGTCAACCTTGATACATATTTAAGGTAATTTTACAGGGAACTTAATCCTTTTTATTCTGTCAACCACTTTTTAATCTTCCCAGCTTCCCATGGAAACTCTCTGGGAGTGTGAGGAAGCCCAAGGCCTTCGCTGTGTGTATTTAACGTTTGGTTGGTAAAGAAGGTCTAATTAATCTTCATTATGGGGAGCTTTTGAAATAAACACCTATACTGAGTGCCCTTCCTGTTCAGCTCTGGTTCAGGGGAGTTTCTGGCTCAGGCTGGAGAGCCCTGGGGTCTTATCACAGGAAAGGCTGCTCAGCACTTGATGAAGAAATGATTACACAAGTCCTCCCACCGTCTCCCACTTACACCTATGACAGCTGTTACCAGTTAAAACTGTATTTTGTTTGTTTGAGCTGTGCTTTGGTTGTTTGATTGCCAAAGGTAGCCTGATGGCCAGCCTTAAACCAAAAACCCTCAGTTATTTTTCAGGACTCTGTACTTCTTCAGAGTAGAAAGGTTTGATTCCTTCAAAAACACAACAGAGAGAATATCCTTACTGTAAAATAAAAGTATTACCAGGTCCTTTAATAGAAAAACCTACCCATTTTAAATTCCTGGGGTGTTTTGTTGTTTGGGTTCAGCCTTTTTTGAAGCAATGCCTCAAAAAAAAAAAACTAACAGGAATTTACATTTTGTGTCACAGCATCTTGAACCTGAGTTAGCTTTAAGAATAAGACCCGAGATGTAAAGTTTTTCAAGGCAGAATAATTTCTGGTTTCTTTTGAGACATTTCAGCAGTGTCACTGCAAAGACCTTCAGGGTTTGCTTTAGAACCCAACAACACTGTGACTGAAGGTCTGCATTTTTGGAAACGTGCAAAACCTCACAAATCACTACACTGTGGAAATTCCAATTTCCAGGCATTCAGTTACTTTGCTTCTTAGATCAATTTCCACTGGGTATGAGCACATTAGATCATTGCCCAAAATCTTTTCCTAAAGGCTCGTATTTCCAAGTGTTTCTCTAATTCATGGGCTATAACATGACATGAATCAACACCCAAAAAAAAAAAGTGGTGTGGGGAGAAGCTAAATTTAGGCATTTGCTCTTTTTATTTATTATTTTGACAGAATTGGGAAAAAAAAAAACTTCCTCTCCTCCTCCCACCCAGTTTATTCTTTAATCTCTCAAAAGAATTATTAAATCTTTTAAAAGATCAAACACTTAGATTCTTCACAAAGGTTGTCACAATGAATTCATTTGCAGAGCTTTCATCCCTTCTTCCCCACTGTGCTGAAATAATGTTGACTATTTTTCGCTGTCTCTCTTACTTGCTGGAAAGACCCAGTTGCAAAGGTTGTTGCAAGGACTCGAGCTCCCACTCTTTTCCCACCTGGCACTGACATATCCTAGAGACTGAAAATGCAGGTGGTGATAAGTTTCTGCTGCTGTGGTCCAAAAATGAGCTCATAAAAGAAGTCTTTCAAAAAGGTGGTTTATGACACTGCAGAGCAGAGAAAAATGAATAGCAGAGGGTGATCCCTAAAACTTCTATCCTTAAGGGATGCTACTTCTGGTTGAAGAGAACTGATCTTATTTTATTGCTTAGTAGTCCAACTAGCACCAACCAATGCTACACAGAACATCAAATTCCTTCGGTTTAATTAGAGATCATACACCATAAAAACAACATATACAGAGACACAAGTGACAAAATACATCATTCTATTCAGTTTCTTATAGAACCAGAGTCTTTCCCCCAAGAACCTCTAAAGCAAAGACAAATATTTTAGATACAACATTTTCCTTATCTTAAAGACTGGTCATCTTCAAATGAGAAGGATTTTAAAATAAACTACTTTATACTAAAAAAAAAATACAGCCTTAGTTTTGAAATGTCTTCTTGGCTTTTGCCACATGCCAACAAACCCTATCAGAGGAGCGCATTTTTTTTTTTTAATTAATCTTTTTGCCTTTTAATGGGCTGTGGGGTTGCAGTGGGAGCAGAGCCAGAGCAGTTGCATATCCACTTTTCCAGATCTAATACCTAACAGGTCAAGTTGCCCCCGTGGTATTCCATGTACCCTGCGATTCAGAGCAGCCAGGATGAGCAGGGGAGGAATGCAGGACCGTGTGATGCCAGTGATAAAGGAGAGGTACAGATTGTTTAGTCTCTCACATCATAAATCCACCTCTTACTGATTACAAAACACAATTTTTAGAAGACTCAAAGAAGGGATAATTCTGTTTTGAAAACCCTGCTCTTTGATCTAAGGGCATCAAATCTCTCTTCAAGCTGAGTCCTGAACTTGTATGACACAGGGAACTATCTTGAGACCACACATGGGACCACAGCATTATCTGGAATAACTTACAGTGCAGAGAAACCCACCCAATGCAGTGGAGAATGCAGAGAATGATGTCATTAGGAAATGGGAGTTTCTAAGTGTTACAGGCATCTCACTCTCATCAGACCCTCTCTATCAGCTCCACACATTTAAAAAGCAATAGATGTAGACTTCTGGGTTCCCCAGTTTTCCCAGATTCCAATTCATCCACGTTCTGGTTCCCCTGAGCTAAGTAAGACATTTTCACAGCCCCCACCACAGAGGTTGCCCCAGACTCCCCAAAGAGGAACACACCAAAATAATAAGTCAACAAATGCACACCTCCCAAATTTAATTGAGAAAATTAAGACTCCCATTCCAGACTAAATGAGAAATTAGGAGCCTTGTAAATTTGGAAGGCAGCTGTTCCATGATTTATGGAACTTGCCCACTGCTTTCCCAAAACCACTCAGAGCTTTTGAGGAAAAACCAGTGACTTCTTTTCCAGACAAAGCGCACAGCAAGGCACAGAGATTCAAATATCCATCATCCTCTCTGAAGGCAATAAGAAAGTGACCCAGCCCCCAGAAGAAGCCTTCAAGAAGCTGGATTTCCCAAGGCTTTGGCTCATCCTTGCAGCTCATTGCACAACCTCTCCCCACAAACCAACTCGAACATACTTTGTTCCAGCAGACAAAATAGACATCGCTGCCTTAGACATCATATGTGGGGTTTTATTACCAATGAGCACATTTAACTATACCCGCTCAGTAGACCAAAGAATTATGAATTCCAAATTACCACCAAGTCAGGGTTCAGTGCAGCCCTGTAATGAAAAATGTATCGTATCTGACCCGGGCCTTAATTAAGTGAGTTTTCCAACATGGTGAGTTTTTCATCTTTATAAACACCAATGAAAAACCTTTTGAACAGCTTCTGTGATGGGAAAGAATTACTGTAGATCTTCCCCTTCCCCCCAAATTATAGAGAAGTTCCAATCTTTGGAAATGATCAGGTGTTTAAGAATCTACTCATTTTATGTAATTTAATACAGTCAAATTCCCTAGATTTCTAGAATACAGCTAAAAAAAAAAAATCAAGAAAAGAAATAACCTTATTGTACAATAAGAACTCTGGTTTCACCAATAAACTCTTCCATTGCTGGCTTTATTATTGTTAAATGTCATGGAACCATTCCACAGGCGTCTTGATTTCATGTGTCCCTACACCCCAAAAACATTGAATATATCACAATTACAAGGTTCATTTCCTCAAGGACTGCACAATGGGTGGGCACTGGAGGAAGGGGAGTGTGTATGCTTTGCTCTGCCCCTCTGTGCAGAGATGGAGGTTCAAGCTCCTTTGCTCCTAAACCTTTCTTGCCACAGCCCCGGTGATGGTGAAGGACAGAGTTGCTCTGCTCTGGATGAGAGGCAACAGCTCACACGAAATCCTGGAGTCACAGAAACACTTCTTAGGAATCCAGTCTTGTTTAGCTGGTTAGAGACATAAGCTAAGAACTTATTCTGTCAAAATTTAGACCATGATAGTTCAGAGTTGACAGTTCTTTGCTGGTTTTCTACGGGACTCAGTGCAGGGGGATCAGAAAAACCAACAAGGTGTTATTTTGGCTCACAGACCCATCACTGGCCGAATGTGGAATGCAGAACTTGTTCCCACCTCTCTCTCTCTGCCCAGACTCCAGGCCTGCATTTTCCCTGTCCCGTGGTTGGACGTGCCCGTGTTTTGGCTGCTCTTGCCTGGTTTTGGCTGCTCCCAGCAGCTGCAGGCAGCTCTTTCCTCCAAACCATCTGCCCGTGCTGGATCATTTCACTCCCCCACGCTGGGCCTTAGGAAAGGTCTCTCTCAAAGTCAGGGTGAATGATCACACACAGAGCAGGCACCTTTGGAGGACAGAGCAGCTCCTCATCTGTCCACACACGTCAGATGTCTCAAGCTCCATAATGCCTTCGGAAGTTTACTTGACTTATGCATTTATAGAAAGAAAATTTTCCAACTCTGGGGCTACCAAAGATGTTGAGATTCAGTTCTGAACCTTATCCAGAGAGTAATTCATCCTTTTAAAGGACAAGAAGTTTTTCCATCCTCTGGAGCTGAGGATTTCTCTCCCCACCACAATATTATTCTCCCCATGGTATCTTTGTGCACCTCATACTGATTTTGGGAGCTGGAAGAGTGGAAGTGCATTGCAAAGCAGAAGTCCAACAATTCTGAGTTCAGCTACAAACTCATCCTAACAGCATAAGAAGCCAGGAAGTGTAGACATGGGAATGATTTACCTCCAAGGAAATCCTGTGCTAAAAATATCTCCAGGACTTGGGACCCTAATGTAAAGCCACTAGAGGCATCCAGCAAATGAGATGTGATGCTGTAGAACTGGAACAATCAGGTTACAGTTCCTGTCACTTTAAGTGTTGGTTTCAATTTTGGTAAATTAATTTTACCTTTTTTCCTCACCCGTTTTTCCCCTTAATCCTGGTGCTGTAATGAGACTTAAACAGCATGTTTATGTATTATATAACGAATGTTGATATTTGAGGTCCCATACATCATCTAGGTAGGATTGACCTTAATAGAGTGACTGCAAAAGAGGAAAGAAAGCGAAGTGAAGGGCCTTTAAATGAGTAAAATAAACGCAGATCACATGACAGACAAAAATCCCATTGTTATTGCTACATCCCACCCTCAGTTCCCTTAAAACAGCGATTTTGCTACTGGACTGTGGTGGACTAAGGCCCAGAGCCTGGTCTGCCCTCCCTGCCAGCAAGGCAGGTTATTTGTTCCGTGTCCCCTTGTCCTTCCAGCACACAGGGCACAGCTGGGAACCCGATGCCATGAAACCCAGGCCAGTGTCTCCTCCTCCCCCACAACTCCACTCAGTGGAGCCAAGACTGCACTCAACAGATGGTCTGGAATTTACTGCCATAAATCATTTTGACTGTCAGCTCCTTCAGCAGGTTGGGGCAGATCCAGAAAAGACTCAGGGGGTCTGCAGGTACTGCAGCCTCTAATGGGGATCCCAAACTGCTCTGACTAGCAGCCAGCCCTTCCAGAGGAGGAGCCTCCATGCCCTTCCACTTCCAAGTTATCACAGAATACCCCGAGCTGGGAGGGACCACGAGGATCACCAAGTTCCTTCATTTCAGCTTCAGGAGTGACTCGAAGGCATCCAGCAAGCTCGAGAGCTGCTGCAGGATCCAGCAACTAAAAGCACTGATATTGATTACCCTGAATGTGCTTAGACTGTACCAACCCTACAGTAATTAGCAACAACAACAAGAAAGTTGTTATAGTGACTCTTCTGGGAAGAAACAGCTGCCAGAAGTGGGTGGTGATACCAACATTTCAGACAGTGACACTGTGGGCAGACCATCCACGCCGATATTCACTTTAATCCTTAAAAGGGGTTTAAATGACCCCACAGAGTTCAGCCTAAAGTTGAAAAAGACCTTTAAAAATCAAGTCCAACCATCAACCAGCACCACTAAACCACATCCTCAAGTGCCACATCCTCATGTTCCTTGAACACCTCCAGGGATGGGGACTCCACCTCTGCCCTGGGCAGCCCGTTCTGATGCTTTACAGCCCTTGCCATGAAAAAAATTGCCTAAAACATCCATCTAAACCTTCCCTGGCACAACCTGAGAGCCTTCCAGGAAAGCCCTTCCTCGCTGCAGGTACAGTGAAGTTCAGGGGGAGAAGGGGTGGTTGGTGAACACACCAGGAAAGGAGCAGCAACCCTGGGCTCTGGGCCCTGCTCTGGGCTTGTTTGTGCAGGGGCTGCTTCATGGAAAATGCAGAAGGTGTCCCAAATTCTTGCATTTATTGTTGATGGCACTTGAAGTCAAAAGCACACTGATTCATTTACTGAGGAATTATCGTTTGCTGTATTAGCTAAACCTATTTATCAATATCAATTATTATGAAGCATCAAGAGGGGCCAGTAATTATGAAATGTAAACATAAGGGATAGAATCAGTAAATAATTATATTTACTCATAATCCAAAATACTGAAAAACATTTGTAATAGCTGCATAACACCAAGCCCACCTTAAAGAAACAGGAACAAATTGCTGTCCAAGTGGGGGTTTTGTGATACAGAGACATTTCAGTTGGCCAATATTTTTAACCATGAAATTATTAATGGTTGTGACAAATGCCTTGAACGTTACTGTCTGAACGAGCCATGTAAACATAGGAAGTACTTATACATATCAAAGAGGATTCTGAGCGTCCCACAGTCCATAGTTTAGATCCTTAGGGTACATCCTGCAGTGCACCCATTGAATTCAAGATTTATCCACATTTTCGTGTCCATATTTACAAGGATGACCAAGCAAGAAACGTCTTTCCAAAGAGCGAGAAATCAAATAATGTATCAGCAGGCTACAAATTCACAAGAACATAAATTATTCCTGCCATCATCCAAGTAAAAAAGTAGAATAAACCTATTTTAATGATTTTTGATCTGAGAGTTTTACATATTGGGAACCTGGGAAAGGAAGTTGTGTTGTGAAAATATTTGTGGCTGTATTGCAAGAGTTGTAGCCCAAATAATTGCTACAGTCCCGCAGAGGATCCTGTCTTTAATATCTGGCTAACACAGCATACCACCAAAAAGCCTTAAATACATATGGCAACATTATCTCCCACTTTTATATTTATTTACAAGCTCCCAATCAACCAAACTGAGCAGTGTTGCTGGGTTTTTTTAAACATCTGAATCTGTTCAGGTCACTTATTAATTTAGTTCAATGTATACCTTTCCAATTAGGCTGCCATTTAACAGATAATTTACTTAAGCAATCAATATTAAAGATTCCAATAATTGCAGTTGTCTTATTTCCAATAATTTGTGGCATCCTATTGAAGTCACCTACCCCATTCCATGCTGGCTCTGCAAGAGCAGGAAAGTTTACTGGTCTTTTAAAAAAGTATCTGTACTAAGAATAGCACAACATTAACATGCACTCAATTTTTAATGGAGTTATTGCAGAAGAACCTCATCTATTCATAGCCTCTGTTGCTTCAGCACTCACATCCCTCTTTCCTCATGCTCACTGCCATACAGAATATGGAACTGAGCTATTGGGCATCTATGGTACACAAGAAGATATTGGCACATGCAGGCCTGATTTAGGGTCTCTGGTTGGAAGGGTTATCAAGCTCCTTTTCCACTAATCAATGCCCAACACCCAGAATACCAGCACCTCTTTATTGGCCACTTTACTAGGAGGAAAAAAAACCCCTTTACTTGTGCAGCAAAAATCTTTGTTTTCCTTTGTTCAAGCCCTCCTAACCCCCAGCAGGTATTATCTCAGGTACAGGGCTGTGAACTGAGCACCTCCATCAAGAAAATAATTTACAAGAAATAAGAATAAAGGGAGACTCCTATTTCACAGATTTGATTGTGCATACATATTCACTGTTACACCTCTGGATATGCTTCCAAATGCCATAGCTTATCTTGAAAACATCCAAGCTCTTTGCTGAGGTCACAGGGCAAGGAATTTGGCTTTGGGAATACTTTTTACTTTATTCAGGTTATAATTTGTCTTAAACTGAATAAAGCGAGGACCTGACACTGTTGAACTGTTGCTGTTCTCCATTCTTTCCCTTTTAATTATTCGAGGTACCACTGAATTTGTAGGTGCCACTGCAAAGCACAACAGTTCTACAGAGCAGCATTTCACATGCTGTGAAATCCGAGCAAGGGGAAATTTTGACACGTAGTCCTTCAGTCCCTCCAGCCTTCTTTATTAAAAAAAAATTGAACTTGGTATGACCTTGAAACAAAACATTTCCTCTTTAGTTTTATCTTCACGTATAACATTGCATTCTGACAACGGCGGCCGAGCATCATCCAAAGGTAGGAAGGGGCAAATTTCACAGGAGGTAGAAAAGTCACCTCAACACACCTTTCAAATTCTGTAGGAATTAACAAGCAACTCCTGTTATCCCTCAAACCCAAACATCACCACAGTACATTTGTAGCAATATCAGAATGTCAAGGGATGAGACTTTTGCCTACAAGCTTTAATTCCATTATTTTAACTCTGTCCTTTCCTATGGCCACAACACAGGAATCAAAAGCTGAGATGCTTTGCCAAAATTGTGGAATAAAAGAGACTTTCTGTCTCACTTTCCCCTCAATCTTTGTCACCCTCCTGGCAGGGCTGATGTGAAATGGTACCCATGTGGTGGCCTCATCAAAAGCCAAAGAGCAGAAGATGCTGAAAGTCACCACTCACTCTCTCCCCCACCCCCTGCACTCCCTGAATGGAGGGGAAATGGTGGGGTTAAGAAAATAAAGTTCTCTCCCAGTAAGGCTGCCACATAATGAATACAGCATTATTATGCAGGAGGCCTCTTGAGACACCAGCCTAAAAAATTCCACTGAAAAAGGAAACACCTGTTGGAATATTAACTAGGACAAAGTCAAGCAAGGAGAAAGAGGATAGGTGGCCAAGAGGTTGGAAAATGTAAGAGGAAACACTGAAGGGATTTTCCTTTTTTTAAAAAAAAAAATTGAGACACACCTAATATTTGAGTTTCTAGTACAGCAAGCTGCATTTTCTGTCTGCAAGGACCTAGAGGTAATGGAATAGAAAACAGAAAGCCAATATTTAGCAAATTATCTTGGTTTCTGAGAGCAGAGACATCCTTACACTGTACAGCCTACAGTCAGGTACCTGCAGGAGCTAATGCATTCCAGGTACTGGAAATCATTTATAGCTCCTGTTTCATAAAGAACATTATTGAAGAGTTTTTAAGAAAAATCTCAATCATTTGTCAATCCATTTTGACCACAGGAAGTTTTCCATTAAGCTGAACTCATGCTTGTGTTTTACAGGTTTCCAAATACGCTGTAATAATTGATGCCACTGGTTTTGCCCCATGTCCAGGACCCTTGGAGGGTGCCAGCATCCTTCCCTGGTGCCCACATCCTTCCCTGCCCTTCCCTGGTGCCCGCATCCTTCCCTGCCCTTGCCTGCCAGAGGCACAGGACAAGGTCTCCTGGCAGGTAAAGCCACAGAGTTCTGCATCCCACAGGGCAAGTAGAATTTAACTGGGAAAAATCCTGACACAGAAATCAGACTTTAGAAGACACCAAGGACCATCACAGTTGCAGGTGCCCTCCAAGGCTGTACCCACTACACAAAAGCCCCCATACTGTGACCTCTGCTGCACATCCCAGTGCCAGACATCCCCCATTTAGGACTTTTTCTTTAGGAAGGAGACCAAATCCCCCCCATTTCACAATGTTTGCTGCCTAACTGGAAGATGTATCCTCGGCCAGCCTCTCTTCAGCTGAATACCCAATTCAGAAAGATTTAACACATGTTTGAGAGCTCTATAAAGAACACAAGCACTTATCCCATGCTAGGAAACGTGATCCTTAGTTGTAGTGCACTTGTAAGCAGATTTTTCCTCCAATACTCTTATTTTTAAGGGAATAATGTTTCTTCCCCTATAATACACTAGAGGAGTACCTCAATCCTCCTGTAAAAGTCCCTGCAGAGCATGAAAATAACGTGTTGCAAAGGTTTAAACCTGACATATTGAAGGGGGGCTGAGAAGCCCAGTGCTCTGCAGGGCTCAGGTCTACAACCTTCCTACAGCCAGGGAGGGAAATGTGTGATGGAGAGGCTGAGCATACGACCCCTGAGTCTGGAATCTAACCCTTTGGAACAGACTGGCAGCAGAAAATGAGAGGTACAAAACACAAAGCTTCAGTGAGGCTCTTGCAGCAAGGCAGCCATTTCCCACTGCCTGCCTCGAGCAGGAGAAGAAAGAGAAGAGGGGGAGAATAAATAAATAAAAAATAAACCCCAGCCACTTACAGGGATCTGTCTTGGCAGCTTAGCAAAAAAACCACAGCAGCCTCAGAGCTTTCAGATTAGAGCCTGCACCACACCCAGGATGCAGGAGCGACATCAAACCCTCCTCTGCAGGTATCGATCCTCCAGCACAGCCTGTCTGGAGCAATAACTGGGGAGAAGCCCCAGCCACTGGGGCAATAATAAATAACTGGGGAGCAGCCCCAGCCACTGGGGCAATAATAAATGACTGGGGAGCAGCCCCAGCCACTGGGGCAATAATAAATGACTGGGGAGCAGCCCCAGCCACTGGGGCAATAATAAATGACTGGGGAGCAGCCCCAGCCACTGGGGCAATAATAAATGACTGGGGAGCAGCCCCAGCCACTGGGGCAATAATAAATGACTGGGGAGCAGCCCCAGCCACTGGGGCAATAATAAATGACTGGGGAGCAGCCCCAGCCACTGGGGCAATAATAAATGACTGGGGAGCAGCCCCAGCCACTGGGGCAATAATAAATGACTGGGGAGCAGCCCCAGCCACTGGGGCAATAATAAATGACTGGGGAGCAGCCCCAGCCACTGGGGCAATAATAAATGANAGCAGCCCCAGCCCAACTGACTGGAAGGAATAAACCCTCCAGCTCTCCAGGAAAGCCTCCCCCTCCTCCAAGGTTCTTGGATTTTACAGGCAGCTCAAGCTCATCCTTTTCCTAATGATGTTCAGGTTATCCTGATTACCTGGAAAGCACATCAGGCTGTCACATCCAGCCCAGTAATCTTCAACCCTTCCCACTGCAGCACTAGGAGGGCTGGACACAGAGATCCCTTTGGGCTTTTTTTTTGGGATGGAAAATATCAGTGGCTACTCCCAGCTGAAGCCCAAGCTGGGGGGAACATCCTCTCTATAACACCCAAGGTTGTTTCCTTCCAAGAGCAGCTGCTTTCACACTCCCAGAGAATATTTTAGCAGACGTGTGTGTGTGAAGGGGAGAGTAGCAGTGACAATGGGTGGATGGAGGGCAGAAGGTACCTACAGCAAGGGCAGCCCAGCCTTGGAGCATCAAACCCATCCCTGTCTGTGCCAGAGGGTTGGAACTGGATGATCTTCCAACTCAAAGCAGTCTGTGAGTCTGCAATGCCAAAATTCACATTGCCCTCTCAGCCCAGACCACTGAGTGTGTAAAACCCTGTGCTGACAACTCCTGCTCCCCTCCTGGGCCACATTTATTCAGACAATAAAGTTCTGCAGCAAGAACTTCCTTCCCCTCTATGCGTTTATCAAGAACACATCCAGAAAGAGCAGGAATGATCTTGGCTGCTGCCCATGGGCCAGCAGTTCTTACAGGGGGGAAAGGGAATAAATATCACAAACACATTCAATTTACAGTTAAATACAATCGAAAATACAATTTCATCTTATATTTATGCAAGTAATTGAAATCCCAGTAAAATCACAATTAGAGGCTGTATGGAAAAAACCTAAATAAATTTAAAAAATAAAATCTCTGTACAAACCCACACAGAGAAAAAGTTTGGAGGTGCTATTCCATAGCAACTGTAAAAGTTGTGTTATTGGTACCAATAATACAAACATACAACTGACATGGCCAAAACATAGTGTACATTTGGATTATTTATCAGTGTGCATTCCTTTTGAAATCAAACACCTACAACAGAAGCAAAACACTCTCTCCAAATACCAACACTAAAGTAGTCAAAGCACAAACAGAGGAAAAGGAGCTGCTTTTTTCAGCCTTGTTTCTGGGCAAAACATGTTTTCTTACCACTTCCCAAATCTTAAAATTTTTGGGTAATTACAAACAAACCAAGAACACACAGCAAAGGCCTGAAAGATCCTTAATTCCAGGCAAATTTCAATAAAACAGAAACCAGATAAAGACAAGCCACTCTCTAAATGCCACCACCAAGAGAAAACTGACCTCACTCAACACAAAAACAGCAAATCCACACAGAGACAGAGCTGGAAATCAGGCTCCTAATCCAAAACCACGACTATTTCCAACAAATATGAAAAGCACAACAGCAACACAGGCTGGGCTGATAATCTGGGAATAAAGGAAGGGTCCAGAACACAGAAAAACTTCACTTTTCCTAAGAAAGGGGAAAAAATGGGAAGAACAAAAGGAATCCTTTCACTCCCCATCTGCATAGGACATCTGCTCCCAGCAATATCCTGACTCCTGTAATGGACCTTCTCATCAAAGGGGTGTTGGGACAACTCAAATTTTTAAAAATCTAAATAAATCACAATATGCAAGTTCTCAAGCATCCCGTCCATCCCTGAGGCTGTTTGGAGCTAAGCAGGTCCACCCTCTGCAAATTCAGACCAAGAAGCCCTAATTAACCTCTGAAATCGCAGAAACACACCAATCCACAGGTCCATTTGCACAGATCAACTCCCAGGACATTTATTTAAACACATTTAATGATCAATACCATCAAAATTGCCCTAGAAGAAAGCAGAATGCCTTACCTTGGAGCAGGGAGAGGGAGCTCCTGGCTGGGCTGTTGGAGTGGAAGCTCTGCAGGTCCCCAGCCCCTCTCCTTAAGCAGCCCCAAATCATCCCCCCCACCTGCAGCACCACACCTGCCCCCTGTGAGCTCTCCAAGCTGCTGTCCACCACAGGTGCTCTCCACTGGAAAGACAATTCTAATCCAAAGGGTTCACTCCCTGGTTTTCCAGTACCTACACACTGTCTGAAAGGGACAGACAACAGGAGTTCTCAGCAGATGTTTAGTACTTGCTCTTATTAAATGAAATTTCTACTTACTCATCATCAGAACATCAGCACAAGCATCACCTGCAGACTGTCGAGGCTGAAGCATCTTGTGTACTTTAAATACCACTTTAAATCCACGTGTCTCTGGAAAAAAGGCTCAGGAGACCACAAAGTGTGGACAGAGATCACAGAGGTTGGAAGAACTTTCTGAGCCATGTCTATGTACATCTGACATTGCAGTCACAAAAAGTCCAGTTGTCGTCATGCTGAACGATGTAGGATCAAGACACAAAGGGAACATGAACTAAAGTTATGTGAAAATACTGTTAGCTGGTGATTTTCTATTTAAAACTAGCACTTAAATAATCCATTTTTACCTCTTGGTTATACCATATTCCTTATGTATCTTTCTCTGAAAGTGGCATTGGTCACACTCCCTCCCACTGCACAAGGCCACTGAACCCTGTCCATCTGCCATCAATTTAGTGCCAATTTGTGCCAATATTCACGTGCAAGCAGCCATGTACTGTGCCCTTGATAGTTTTGATTCTTCAAGTGTGCTGGAGCAATGTCCCAACATCTGCAAGAAATCCCCCTCTGTTCTTTAACACCAGTAGCTTGATGGCATTTCCTTGGCTCCGTGTCCTCTGCAGGATCTCAAAGTCTCTCACCTGCTTTTAAAACAGAAACCTTTACTTTAGAAAGCAAATCTTTCAATGATGGAACATTGTGGCCTTTTAAAATCCACAATATTTAAGGTTAACTTGAATCTAGCAGGAGGCAATACCTTCTACAGCAAGAGCAGAATTTTAGGAAAGTCAAATATACCTTGGCAAATTGAAATTTAGACCTGAAAGTGAACTGCGTGTGGGACTGTGGGCTCTCCAAAGGGGTCCAGACCTTTCCCTTTTGCAAAATACAGGGATCCAAACCTTTGGATTCCCCAAACCCTGCTGGGAATGCAGGAGAGGAATAAGACAGTCACGTGGCTCGACTGAGGAACACTGTGTTCTTCTCCATGTGACTACAAGCATATTATTTAGTCACTTGGTGACTGTTTTCTCCATCTGTGGAAGAGAATAATATTGAATGCTCACTTTGCCCACACAGCATTACTAAAAACTGTTTGAAAAGGTGCATTTTGAGGCCTGGCAGCACCATCCGGAGTTTCAGCCTGGGAGTCATTCTGCCCAGATATTCATGCAAAGCAATGCCTTTAAAGAGTCAGGGGTTCTTTTTCCAGCTTTGATGAATTTGCATCACGAGTTAATTAATTTTTATCAAGGGCTTTCAGAATGTCACAGGGAAAGGCACTGCAGAAATGGAAAGTAATTTTTATAGTGCTAAGATGGGGCCAAGGAAAACAGATTTGGATCAGAATCTATACAGCTCTAAGCTTGAGTCTCTCATAATAGTAATTAATGAATGAGACTGCAAACATTTGTTTTTCAGACAGAGCCATTACCTTGATATGAAATGCCTGAAATCACTTCAAAGCAAAATATTTAGGTTGTAAATATGTCAGAGCACCCTGAAAAGCGTTTGAATTTAATCTCCTGAGTTGTGCTCAGCATTTTGCTCTTCTCGTACTGCTTTTACTATTATCATCTTGATAAAGGCACGGGGAGGTGAGAAAGAGAGCTTAATAATTCACACCTCATTGCAAAAGGCAGCACTCAGGCTAAGCCCTAGTTGTGAATTATTGCACCTGAAGTCACGTCAGCCCCAAAAGCTCCTCTAGGTGGTGGGAGAGGCGGAAATGGGTGAGGAAAAGGATGTGAGCACACCTTGAAAAACACCCTGTTTCAGGTACCGTTCTGGCAGCAAAGGACCCGGAGGGTGGGAGAGAGGGGAGAGTGCAGGTGGAAGTCACAGGGGGAGAATTCAGCATCCAACTGCTGTTGGTTACATCAGCCTGGCAACTGTTTATGCAAACAATCTGGCTGACTCATTAAAGTCCTGCTCTGATCAGCTATTAACTGTAACCGACAGATTAAGAGGAGAACAGCATGAGACAGATACTTCAGAAGTGAGAGCAAAACATACTGGGAGCTTAATCTATGTTTTAATTCCAGCGCCCTGCTCCCCACCCCCAGCCCTGCCTTTGTCAGAAGGCTCTCCTGGCATGTTTCTTATTGTGCCCTGCATATCTTGGCGCCCACCTAGGCAGCTTTGCATTCTCAGCAGCACCCTGTGGCACCCACATGTTCCTCTGACATTCCAGGGCGCCCATTGCAGCAGCCAGACATTCCCCCTCGCCTTCCCGAGGGCTCCTTAGCTCACAGATGCTCCTGGTGTCACCCACTGTGCTTCAATACTCCTCATGGCCCGTGCACATTCTTCAGGGTCTAATCCTTTCAGATAATAGTGCTTCCCTTCAGATGCTGCCTGATACTGATGAAAAAAGGGCTGAGATGGATGCTTGCTCTTTTTCATTTCCCTAAGCTGATAGACAGGGCTTGTCAAATGCAATCAAGAAAAAAATAGCTCAAAACTTGCTACTGTTCTATTACATATTTCATGTTCTCTGTGTAGAAGGGAAGTCCCAGCCCCAAAAAATTGCCTCTTTGAATTAGGGGGGAAAAAAAAATCTTATAAAAGCCACACCTGGTTCTCACAGAGCCCACAGTGAATCTGGGGAACTCTGCAGGAGAGGTTACAAACTCCATTGATAAAAAGGGTTTTTAAGTGCATGTAGACTAATAAATAGAAGAAAAGCCCACCCGAGCTAGCAAACACAAGGACTCAGGTCACCAGAAGTTAATACCGTGTTCTGGGGATCTGTGAAGGCATTGCTGGTGTTCTCCTTGAACTCTGGGCATCAGCTCCTGGATCCTGCTCGAGGCTGGACAGAGGTGAGAAGGGCTTTGAACCAAACACAACACAGCTGATTTTACAGACAAACCCTGTGCAAGGTTTATACCGTGCCAACCCCTGCAGGGTTTTCGTTCAGCTCCCATAAAGGTTAGGAGGACAGCAGACCTGGGATAAATCCAACCCCCAGGACTGCTTTAAGTCCTGACTGAAGCTTTGCCCTTCCCCTTTCTCCTCCTCTCTTTCCATCCCACTGGGCTTGGTTTCAGAAATGAAAACATCCGAATGGTCTCTATTTTTTTGGGCAGGGTGGGTCCTGAATGAGAAGCAAACCTTAAGCAAACACACCTTTGCACCGCACAGGCCAAGACCAACGAGATGAATTCCATTTCCTTTCCATGCAGCCCACGTTGAATGCACCACGTGGAGCCCAGGAATGCTGCACAGCATCTGCCACCCCTCCCTTGCGCCCTGAATCCTTCCAGGCTGGGCTCCCTTTGGAACCCAGAGCTCAGGAATCCTTGCCAGGCTCTGCCACGGAATCACAGCGGCTTGAACCATGATCCCCTTAAGCCCCTTCCCCTCTGCTGTGACACAGAGCAAGGATCACTCGCAGGGCTGTGCAGCAATTAGCCATTAAGCCTGATATCCCATTAAGGGTTGCCAAGAGCAGATGCAAAAGGCAGGGTGGGAGAGGGGGCTCAGTGTACACTGGCATTTCCCCAATAAAGCCCTCTGGGTCTAAGGGGTCTGCAGTGCCATACAAATATCCCCCAGGGGATCAGAGGATGTTCCCAGACTCCTTTTGGTGGTGCCCAGTGACAGGACAGGGAGTAATGGCCAGAGACTAAAACACAACAAGTACCATCCCAACACGAGCAAGAGCTTCTTCCCATGGAGGTGGCAGAGCCTGGAGCAGCAGCACTGGGAGGTTACGGAGAGTCCCTCTCTGGAGACCTTTCAAACCCACCTGGATGTGTTCCTGTGTTGTCACCTGCTCCAGGTGACCCTGCCTGGGTAGGGGGATGGACTGGATGATCCCCAGAAGTCCCTTCCAAAATCCAACTGTTCTGTGAGTCAGTGATTTTGGGACGGCAGTGGGATCTTTGTACTTGAACTGTCATTTCCTTCCTTACCAGCCCTCCATGTACCTCCCCTGCCCTAACAAAGAAGCTGTGTGAATGATGGGCTGTAAAAACTGGTCACCATCTTGCCCGTAAATATTGCCCAAAACACTTTATTTCCTGCAGAGATAAGAATATCTCCCATCTTTATAAGTTCCACATTGACATCAATGTGGTCTGCATTTAAAACACACACACAAATATGCATCTATCTATCTATAGACTGTATATGCTTCCAAACATACCATATACACAGTATATCTTTCCACACTGTGCAGGATTAAGTGCATATTTCCAGGGAGAAATAAATAAATAAACAACCAGCAATTTCTCAATTTCTTCCTGCTGCGTGGCAGTGGTGAAAATTGCTTAGAAATAAGAACTATTATAAATATTCTATATATAACCACATATTGTGGAGGGAAGTAGTGGGGGGGGAGAAAGGGGAGAAGGTTTGCATGTTTGAAAAATGTGAACACAAAGGAGGGCATAGAAACCTACCCAGCCATTTCCACCTCGGTGCTATTTATAGCTGCAGTGTTATGAGGTGTTTGTTTAAAGGGGCACCAGCAGAGGATGGAAGGACCAAACACTCCTCCAAGGAGGCACGCAAACAATATTCCCTTGGCAGAAGAAAGGAGAACTCGTCTGGCCTGAAAAATCAAGGCTGTTCTTGCTGAGGGTTTTTTTTTTTTTTTTTAAGAATTGAAGTTTTAAATTGCATTTGCTCCCTCATTAACACTCTTATTCCTTTAGCCCGAGGAGGAAGCTCACTGCTTTTGGGGTCGGGCCCCAAACTGAAAAGAGAAAAAAGAGGCAAATTAGCAAACATTTCTGCCACCACGCTTCCCAAATTTCCCTTCTTTACAGCAGGCATTGGCAAGGGAGTCAAATTTCAAAATGTTCTGGTTAACTCTGCAGTTGGTCAAAAGTAAAAATGAAAAATATTCGCTTGAGTGCTGCCAGTTCTGCTGTGAATGTATTTAGTTTTGAAATTCCGTAGGAATACTGAAATAATTGGGCTGAAAAATTCAACCAGCTCCTCAGAGAATCCTTTGCTTCTGAAGAGTTATGGTACAAACCCCTGAAGAGCTCTCTATTGTTCCCTCGTGAGATGCCATATGGAGTAGGAGGGGTGGGAACTCAAGGGAAGACTTATGACAATGAAAATAAAAACATAAATAAAATAAAGGAAGTTCTGTGTTCTCTGCGGGGACATGACTAAGGACTCACCAGTCCGGCCACAAGACATTTCTGCTGCTCCAGCCGGGCACGGCTGGGATGGCAACAGCACGGGAGAGGGTTCTTCGGAGCTGGGCTCTACAGGGATGTGGAGCCAGCACGGGGATGAGCCCCCCGAGGCTCCACCAGCACTTCACAGCTCAGCCCCGCTGGCCAGACAAGCTCTGGGTGTTTCTATTCATAATTGGGAATTGTGGCTGCCCCAGGAGAAGAATAAGATGTTCTCCCACACTCCTGCTTGGAGAAGATGTTGAATTGGGGGATGTGGTTTGTGTACGTGGCTGTAACTGGGGTGAAAATCATGGAATGGTTTGGGTGGGAAGGGAACACCAAGCCCGTCGTGTTCCACCCCTTGCTGTGGGCAGGGACACCTTCCACCAGCCCAGGTTGCTCAGAGCTCCATCCCGCTTGGCCTTGGACACTTCCAGGGATGGGGCTGTTGGGGTGTCCCGTGGGGTTTGGGGCAAAGGGAATTCCTGTCTCGTGCTCTCCTGGACGCGACGGCCAAGGTGTTCCCTCCTAAGGCTTCTCCATGGAGTCTGTAGAGGACTTCTTGCTGTCACAATGGCCCAGCCCATGAACTTCTCCCTCCCAGCCACAGGATGTGCTCCCACCCTCCTGATGCCGGCGTGAAATGCGTGGGTCACAAAAACACCTGTTCCTGCGGCCGGAGGGGCGACACGGCCCCCAACACCCCCCAATG
>VWZG01001721.1:82966-130285 GCA_013396735.1 Grallaria varia
AAAAAAAAAAAAAAACAAAAACCAAAAACTGTTCCTAAGGCGGAGCAAGCGGAAACTAATACAATTAAATACTTTGCTTTGCCTGCCAAGGACATTTGACTGCTACTGTGCTACATCAGGTATGTAATGAAAGGCAAATGACAAGGACCCTTAACGTGGGGGAGCTTGGGCAACTGTAGTTTTATGTCAGGGATATCTTGCTGGAGAAAAGCTGCATTGTACCCAGGATTAGCAGAACTGCAGGATTTCATTAATGACCGACCAGCTTTTTAGCAAAACAAAGATAGTTAGGGAGTAAAAAGGGAACATGACCAGAATGTGTGCCACTAATTGGAAATGTATATTATCTTTCCTTCGCCAGGGAGGAGGCGCCGGGCGCTCTGCGTTGGCATCTGGGGAGGGTCACTTTGTCCGGAGGGCTGGGCTGCCGGACCACGGGGCAGCGAGGGCTGGCAGTGCCAGGGCTTGAGGGAGCCACACCGAGCAGGACAGTGCTGGAGGCAGGTGGGACGTGGGAGCCCATCCTGCCCGCGCCAGCCACAGCCACAGCGACGGGCATGGCACGTCTCCACCTCCCCACCCTCCTCCGCCAGGGAGAAAGGGGCATCCTCAGCAGGTTTCACACACAGCTTGGATTGCTGCCTTTAAAACCCCATCACTCTCTTTCCAAACTAGAAATTACATTTGCAAGATGGAGTGGCCTTTCGGACCGGAGGAGCAGATTTGCTCCTGGACAGCCACGTTTTCCTTCAGACTCCTCAGCAACACTTTCTCACAGGCAGCTTCACTTCCAGTAAATCGTCATTTTTATTTGCAAAACAAACTTCACTGAAAAACTACAACTCTCTCTGTGTATAGTAGAGCCCAAAGTTGATTAAAACCGGCAGGAATTGCTGCACTGCTCATTCTGTACCCAGCTTTGTCTTGGTCCCACTGCTGAGTCCTTAATTCTGCTGCCACTGAATTCCAGGCTTTTTTATTTTCTTTTAATACCTACAGAATATACAAGATGTCTGCAGTCATATCCAGCAACCATTTGCCCAGGACAGTGCGAAAAATAAATGTGGAAGGACAAAAAACTCCCTCTTTTATGCTAACCCCGAAATTATTAATGGGGCAGACCCTCCATGTACACTCAGCAACCTTTGCAGGGCTTGGGACTGTGATATTTACACCCACTCAGATGCTTTTCTGCATCATCAAAGTGGTGTAAAATAACTCAAGTCAAATGACAATTAAGCTTATTACTTGAGACAGCTTTTTTTTAAGGAAAAAAAACCCCAGCAAACCTGCTTGCCCTTGACCACCAGGCATAAGGGAGGGGGAAGGGACAGAGGGAGGGAGGGAGGGCAGAGGGAGACTCCTTAAGACAATTTTGAAACAGTCCAGTACTTTCCCGATCACTTTGCGAAGTTGAAATATGATTACAACCTTTTTGCATACAGAGAGAGAAACCATTTAAATGAAAAATTAGCTGCCTTAACAGGTCAAGCACACAGTTACATTAATGTTGTGTAGAACAATAAATCAACTTCGATCCCCAATTGAAAAAATGCTAATTTAGCCCAGTGATTCACTGATTGTACTTCCCAGCGATGGAAATCTTTTCTTTTTTATTTAATGCGAGACAGTGATTTGACGGCCCTCCTAATGGTGCTTGCAGACTATCAGCATTTCAGTGGAATTCTGATCATGGTTTTAATATTCCATGCAGCTTTGCCCCCTCTGATTTCATGCTGAAACATTAACAAGAGCTGACACTGGAGATTAGAAGCAGACAGCTGGAATGCCAGGTCTTTGTTGCAGCATGGACATGAGCCAACATCGTTCAACCGCAGCCAAGAGGGACCTGGGAAAGTCTTCTTAAGAAGGGGAGGTAGAAAGGGGGAGACAAGGTAGTTTACTGAAGGGCATATACAAGTAGATAATTGCAGAGTCCTTTCATCTCTTAAAGCCAAATTCTAATCAATCCTGGTTTATTAAGGGGAAAGAGAGTCATTAAAGTTAAATTTTGTGCTGAGAAAAATAAAAGAATTTTTTTTTTTAAATCACCATTTAAACTCAACGAGCACAAAAGTTTGCATGGAAAGCAACTGCACAGCCACCTCTAATTTGTTGGCCTAACCATTATTTGCAGTGGTTCTGTTTGGAAATGCAGTGCTGGTTTCCTTTAAAAAAAAAAAAAAAATTAATCCACTAAGTTCCAGGTGAATAAATTGAGAAATAAAACTGGATTTATGTGCTGGTGCAGTGTGTGAACTGTAAATTCCCAGGCAAAAAGGAGGAGGTAGTATAACATAACATTCTTGTGCCTAATAAATTGTTTCCTGAGAAGAGAAACCTAATAAAGATACATAATTTCATCCAAACCATGAAGCAACTCTTATTCTTCATACATTCTTCAGGGAGAAACTTCAGGAGAAGACAACAGATGCTCTCTGGTGATGCTGTGTGGGTTTTGTGGCTTATTTTGGGTTGGTTTGGGGGGTTCTTTTAAATAAGAACTTCTGAAGTTCTAATTATATGGTATATATATGTATATAGTGTGCATATACATATATATAAATAGTGCAGATATTCAGACAAACCCTGGCTGTGATAAATTCAAATGAATAAGTCAAGAAAGGAATTTCAGATGAAGGCAGGAGTGGGGGAGGCTCCTGGGGAAGCAGAAATATCCCTGGGGGAGTGGGGCACTCCAAGAATCCAGCAAGGTGTTTAACCCGTTGTGACTCAGTGAGTCACCTTGGGAAAGTCACCCACCCCCTGCATCTCCCCTTCATCCTTCTCTTAAGCACAGCAACTGCCTTGTTTTCCACAGTGAGCTTTGATAACTTGGCTGCTCTCAGCCCCAGCCCACAGTAATACTAATTATTTCTCAAAAAACCCCACTCTCTCTTGCCCTACAGTTATTATGGAGCTGAGTCGGGTCACGTCCCGTGCTCAGTGTGACCCAAACACAGAGGACTTGCAGCTTAAAAAGCAGAGGCAGCTGAAGAGCCTCATCCCAGCCCTGCAGCAAACACAGCCTGGCATCGGCTCCCTCCACTCCAGGCTCTTGGTGCTCAAGGAAAGGTGTTCACCAGCCTGGGGACCTTTCCAGAGTGGGGACTGGAGTGATTCATGTGATGACTGGCCTTTTATTTACTTCTTTAATAATTCCCATCTGCCCCTCTCACCAGCCAGTCCTCCTTCCCTTCCTCTTCAATCTTAAAAGAGACGCAAGATAATAAACAAAGAGCAAATATTTGCACTAATAATCAGAAGGTGATTGACAGGCTCAAAATATTAGTAAAGATTGTGTGAATGGAAATCATTCTGTTTAATACATTTCCCTTCCATACATCTTTCCACCAAAGGCATGAAGCCACTTCCTGAAAATGATTTGCAACTACCTTCTGCCTCCTTTGATTTCTGTAGGAGCGCGGAACAACGCTCTGAACTCTGGAGAGCCAGCCTAGACTGAAAAAATCTCACTGTTAATTATTAATCCTGCAATCAGCACCTGGCAGGTCAGTGACTCCGGCAGGGCTGAGCCGTGGGGAAACTGAGGCACGGGGAGGACCAGGGGCAGCCCCAGCAGCAAGAATCCAGCTTGTGCTCCAGGGGCCATCCAGGGGATGCAGGAGGACCACGATCCACCCGGGAAAAGCATCTGCAGGTGGGGAGGAGCAGGAGAGCCACACACAGCAGAGCCAGGGGGGTTGGTGGGGCTCCCACCGGAGCTCAACCAGGGCCATGTGGACAGTGGGCAGCAGGGGACACAGGGAGCCTGCAGGTGGGGCTGGGACAGGCCATCCTCACGGGCTGCTGCTGGTGCTCTGGAGTCCCTCACCCACTGCAAGAGCCACTTTATTGATCTACTGATGAGCTTTTTCCCCTGGCTGATCAACCTCACGTCAGGGGGGAAAAAAAAAAAGTGCGCTTTATTTCTATTTTGAATTTGCCTGGCTTGGTAATAGGCTTTTATTCTTATCTCTAGTCGATTAAATGGCCTTTTGGTATCTCATGAATGTGCCAGTGGAGCGCCAGCATGGAGTAATCAAGCCATCTCTCTCCATTCTTTTTCCTAAATAGACAGCTCTTCTGATCTACCACTGAGAGACACTTCCTTTACCCCTCAAACTGCTTCTGTGGCTCTTTAGAAGAACCGTGTTGGTCCCTGAATTACATCCGGTACCAGGGTGGAAATGCCCTTCCTCTTGCTACACTCTGCCTTCACATCTGACTCCTTCTGGGGCTGGGGGACCTCCAGCCAAAACCTTGTGTGTCATCCTGCACTGAGGCAGCGCCTGCTCTGACCCTGCAGCCTTTCCAAGCTCTCTTCTGGAATTCTGTGCCCCTTTGGAAAGCCTTGGGTGCACTCCTGGGTGAAGGTAGTGCTGCCCTGACTTCCATGGGCTGTGGGTCAGGGCCGCAGCCCCTGGCCAGGCACAGGGACACATCACAGGAAATCCAGCAGCACAGACACGTTAGGGCTGCACCTAAGACAGCAAAAGCCTAATTAGAGTAACATAAACATTTAATATTTGTATGAAACATTACAAGAAGTTCAGGAATTACTGCTCCAGACCTTGCTGTCATACCTGAACTTCCCAGCTCCACTTCTTGCCTCCCTGCAGGAGCTTTCTGTATCTTTCTGTTTGATCTCACTTCCCTCTGGCATTACCCTTTCCATAGCCAATGCTCCTTGTGATGTCCACAGTTCTGCTTTGGGATCTTCTGGGGAAATGTTTTGCTCTGCAAATGCAAACACTGCCATTGTGTAGTGCCTCCTGTTGTTTCTGCTTTCCTTCTACTAATTGATTTGTTCTTGTCTAGACTTCAGCTCATTACAAGGAGCACTAAGGCTCAGCATCATTTATTTCATGGCTAAGTCAATCTGTGAATCAGGTGGTGGAGCTCTAGACTGGGTAAGGAACATACTCCTGCGGATGTAAATGGCTTGGGAAGAGAAAATAAAAGCTGAACTAGGTAATGAACGGAAATGGAATGACCATCACTGAATCCACGAATACCATTGACCTTTCTCAGATTTACATCATTATCTAAAGTTCACCAGAGACCTTCCATGCTTGTTATCATTATCCCTCATTAGAAGTCACTCTAGAAGCATTAACAAGCTTCTGAAATGCTTGGCTAATTGCTTTAATAAGGCAATATCAATACTAAGCAATAGTTCCCATGACTAGATACAGGCAGGGACCCTCGAGGCTTTGACTTGTTGGGTTTAAAGGCTGGGCTGGAGGCCTAGGGGAGAAAAGAAAAATCCTTTCCTTTGAGAATAAAGCCCTCTGAGTGGACTTAAAATTCTCTGCTGTTGCAGATTGCAGCTGTATTCTACACCGTTTCAGTCAATAAGGGGTTGTCTGGAAGATGACTGCACAGTCCTTCAGCTCAAGCGGCTCTGGCACATGAAAGCACTCCAAAGCTCGAGCAGGCAGGCTGGTGAGCCTCCAAAGTGAGCTACTGCTCAGACAATTGACAAACCAGGTAAGGCACCCCCCATACTCCTCTGGGCTGGATGCTCACTCAGCACCCAGGAGCTCAGCTGAGTCTGAGTCCAGCAGGAGTGCCCAGAGGGACTGCAGGCAGGGCCAAGAGTCCGAGCACTGATGCTTCTCCTGAGGATGGGGCACAGCAGTGGAGAGCAAAGGTGGAGCCCACACCAAACACACACGTGAACACACGGGGCTGCTGTCAGCCCTGGGTGCTCCGAGCCCACAGCTGAGCTAGAGCAGGGCTGGGAGCACGTCCCTGCCCACCATCCGTGCAGAACCCAGAGATGAGCCGGGGAAGCTCCCTCCTGTGTCCTGTCGTGCTGGGGTGCACGTGGGAGCACCTTGTGCTGCCCAGGAGCTGCCAGCCCAGCTCCTTTCACCTGCACCGGGTTTGGACACACACATTTGGTACCAAACACTCCTTCCCATGTGCTCCACTCTCCACAGTGGGCCCCTGATGTCCACTCATGCTCCGGGGAGGACACGGCCCTTTGGGAGAGTCTGTCGTCAGGAGGATGAACCTCTTCTGTGTTCCCTGTCACTTGTTCTGCCTTCCAGAACAGGAGGACGAAGCAAGGAGCAGGACCCCAGTGCGCCAACACTCGCTGCCTGCGGGCTCCTTATCCCCTCTCACTTGGGGATCTGCATTCAGGGCACAAACTTGGAATTGGCTTAAATGGGGAAAAAGGGAAAAAAACGCACATGCAATAAACATCAATACATATTTAATGAGCTTTGATGGCTCTGCATTTGCTCAGATCAATCTCAGCAGGGAAAGGCTGGCTGTCCAAACTTACAGTAACTTCAGGAAAACTGCATGAGAAGGCACAAATCCAGAGTTTCCAGACTAGGAAAGCTCCCAGCTCTGCTGGAAGCTTTGGGAACTATGACCAAAAGCAAAGAGTAAAATAAGGGAAGGTTTTCCTCCTGTGGAACCATGACTAAGCTTACAAGATCTCATGGGTCATTCTACCAGCCTCAGTCCACTTGCCAGCCTGATTAGAAGCCCCCAGTTTTGGGAGGGATGTCTCTGTAAGCGTACACGGAGTTTTGAAAAGCCAAGAATTGTTCAGAAACATACAAGAAAAGAAACAAAACAAACTAAAGAAAGGAGTTTCTTTTAGTCATCTTCATGGGCTCAAATAAATTCTGCTGATTATCTTCTAGGGTTGAATACTAAATTTATTTTTTTTACAGTATAAAAACACAGAACAGCATAAATTATGTGCCCAGTGCAGAGCCCCATCATGACCCCAGAATATTAACAAATGTCTGAATTATTAACATCAACCTCCATCAACCACGGGGCATGGCTACCCACTAGTCAAACCAGGCAAGGGGTGCCACTTATTCCCTGTTTTTCATAACCCCACAAGCCCCCTGTCTACTCGGTTCTCTCTGTAAAATAGGCCAGGCCTAGAACTGCCTCACATATAACTGAACACATCACTAGCTCATTGATTTACCTGAAATCATTTACTTAAATTAAGCAATATTACATCAGGAACTGACATTTTGTCAAGGATCAAATGTGGTCTGAGGAGCTGATGCAGCAGTGGAGCCAGGAATGGGTCTGCACAGGCACAGCAAGATGAGACGTGGGCATTTTGGGGGCATGGACAAGCTCAGGAACAGCAATGAGGAATCCCATGGGAACTGCCCAACGAGCTCTTTTCACAAAAACATTAAAACTTGGCTTTGCAGTCACTTCTCACTAAAGATCTCACTTTCCCTGGTGAAAATGAGTGTAGAAGTGAACCAGTGACACGGAGAGCACACAAACAGCTCATGTTCCTCTGACTTCCATATGCACAATGTGATTAATGGCATGGCCTTGTCTTCTGAGCGAGAAGGGGGGGCAGAATCAGGGCGTTAGAGAGCAGAAGAGACAGAGCAACCCCTCCTATTTAATGGCAGCAATGAGTCAGCTTCATTATGGGGACAAAACCCCCTTATTGCAGAAAATTAGAGTTCCACAAGCTGGATATTTGCTGGTTTACATTCTCCTTCAGGGACTGGTGGAAAAGGAGATATTTCTCTGAGAAGTAGCAAAGAAGGTGAGATGCCTTCAGGACAGACACGGGTGGCTCTAAAGGTTATTACGAGCGGGCGATGAGCTGAAGATCAGCCCTGCTTTGCCTGGCAGCTCTCACCACTCCTCCCTCCACAGGCACTGGGGAATGCTGGTGCTTTCCTCCAGGGCCAAGCTGTCCCTAAGGCTCTGCATGGCAGGACACTTCTCCCCTCTCCCTGGGACCCAACCTCCAGTTTTCCAGCAGCAGCAGCAACTCCTGCAATGAATTCCATGTTTTCCGAAAGGCGAGTCTGCAGCACATATAAAGCAGAAACAATGGGGCCCTCCCAAAATAGCCTGGATTTCATAACAACCTCAGGACTGAGCTATTGTCACAGAGGGCTATTGTATAGGGATGGCAGAACATTTGGCTCCAATACTCAGGAGTGAGGGCCATGCCTATTGCATTAGAAAAAATGCCACGGCATCAGTTTTCACTTTGTGATGGTGTTTGCTCGGCAGATAATAGCAGATAATTCCTCCAGCCCTTCTGACAGCTTCAGCTGACCAACACATCCCAGGTCAGGTTTTACACCAATGAAAAGAAGGGGTTTATTTTTTTTCCCTGTTTGTTTTTATCCATCAAATCTCTGTTAGCAATTTTAAGGGAAGAAGAAGCTGTAAATAAGGCAATGGACTGAAGAGCGCCTTTAATATTGATGGAATGAAAAATGGAAAAAAGTTGGCCTTTAAGAATAAAATATTGAAGATAAAGCCTTGGTTTTTGGGGGTGATCATTCTAAGGTCTTTTTGTGTTTTGGGGTTTTTGGGTTTTTTGGGAGAAGGTACTAATTTTCATTTCAGCTTCTACAACTTCTATTAACATTCTTGAGATCAAGTGGTCAGAAGCTAAAAAATAGTGAGCAATTCCCTTCTAGACAACAGATCTGCTTGGAATTCAGCCTGGCAGGATTCAAAAGGGACACATGGAAGAAGTAGCTCACTTTTCAGGAATCCTGCTGAAATGGGATGAGCTCTGGAGGAGAAGGTGTCAGTGAATGGGATTCTACACAAACCCAGTGGCTTTTAGTGGGAAAAAACCCAGGAGCCTGGAACCAAAACCATCCAAAGACTCAGTGACCACAGATTTTAGTGACTTTGGATTAACCCCTATATTTTTAATTACCACCAGCAAAAGAACATCATTTTACCTTCCTGTTTATCCTAAATCTTTCTTGCAACTATTTAACAGAGCAAAAATAGTCTCAAAGACCTTTTTCTTGTTTCTGGATCATCCCAGCCCTTGGTCCATGAAGTGGATTATTGCTGACCTTGTTTATGCAGCTCTGTTCTGGAAGGGAAACAGTTACCAAAGTATTTAAACTATTGTGTGTGGGGAGGATCAAACCAGCATTTTTGTTCATCAATTCAGATTAAAAATTTAATTTCATGGTACAATGAACCCATACAGAGTTATATCTATTAAGGTCACCTATTTCTTGTACTTCAGCTTACTTTAGGTATTGATGACTGCAAAACTCTTTAGAAGATAAGAATCACAGCTTCAGCCTTCTCAGCTCTCCCAGTTTTAATGTTAGACACAATTTTCCTGACTCTCAAATACCTTGAACTTTATGTTTGAGAGTGAGGGAGGGGGGAATGTGGCACTTTCTCTCTCTCTCTCTCTCTCTCTCTCTCTCCCTCTCTTTCAGTTGCTGCCTGGAATTTTTAAATAACAGAGATCTGGCTTTAATTGAGGCTTTCATTGTTTGAAAAGGAGCTACAAGTATTTCTAAACTAAAATATTTGCATAGTTTCTTGCTCACTCTGCTAAATGCTGAGAGGTGCTGGACGTCTCACTGAACTGTCCATTCTAGAGAACACAATCACTATCCTGTTACTGTAGGAGAAAAGATTTGAAGAAAGGTCTTCTGAATACATATTTAACATCTAAATGTTTTCCTTGCTGTCTTTGGGCCAACTCCTTATTTGATTGTTACTCAAACAAAACTCCCATTCATGTCAAAGCAAGCCAGCCTTTCATTAGCTCAGGAATTTAGCAAATTTGTGGTTAGTGCATTCAGAAATTGGTAGCATTTAATTGATCAAATAAAATAATTTTAAAAAAGGCATTTTCACCACTGAAACAAAATGTGTGGCCATTTGGAAGCACTTCAGAATAAACTCACTGGTTTAGCCAATCTTTTCTTTTTTTTCTTTTTAATCACTGGCTCTGGTGTGCTTATTCCTGGTACTGCCACACACATTTCCTGGGAGGAGTGGAGTCGTCCCAGTGATCTGTGACTCAGGAGGGGATTTTTGGTGCAGCCATCCCAGACTCACATGGGGGCTTGAGGAACAGGTTCTTCTATTTTCCTCATAGTGAAACAGAATCAAGCACGGGACAGTGTGGATTTGGAGGCAAATATTACGATCATCTTTGTGCCATAAAGAGAATGAAGTATCTCACATAACTTGCCTGTTAATTTCTCTGTAACTTCAGGTTTTGTTTGGATTTAATTTTGGGTATCCCAGACCAGGAGCTCAGCCTGCTCTGGCACAACTTGCCTGACAAATCCCTGCTGCCTCATTCCCCTCCTCATTATCCTTTAGATGGGAACAGATACTTGGTTCAATTATTTTTTTGCCCAATAATTTCCCATTGGCTGGCACTGAAATGACTAGTCTACAATTCTCCACTTCCCGGAATTCACACCTCCCCTTCACGACTTTTTTTGGAGCTCAGCATCACTTGTGTCCTTTCCGAGATGTTTCTTCCCCCATCCTCCTCCTGCTCTCCGAGATCTCTGTTAACAGCACAGAGATTGCACCAGGCAGTCTGTAACTACCACAGGATGAAGTTCATCAGGCCAAGCACCATTTCATAGGTCTAATTTTCCAACATCGTTCAAAAACTAAACAAAACCAATGCACCATGTTCAGATTTTTCACCACCATCTCTCTTCCTTTACTGCACAAATCAACTTTTTCCTGGTTTCTAATGAGTTTACAGTCAAATGTTGAGTTGTGTTGAACTGCGAAGAGAAAATAAGGAGAAATAAAGGATAACCTTCCCAGACAGACAGTGGTGGCTTCGCAGCCACTGCAACAGAGAAAACAAGGAATGAGGGGGACAGGACCAGTCGAGCCAGGTTTACCTGCAGGTACCAGGGACTGAAACTTTATCTCTGGGACAGTCAACATCTTGCAACTGAGTTTGTAAAGTATTAGCAGTGAGAGGGAAAGTGAGAATACAAATCCCAGACCAGCTGAAGCAATAACCTGAGTGTGCAAACTGACAATAACAGCCAAAGCCATGAGAAGGGGAAAAAAATCTCACTTGGTTTAGCCTGTTACTTGAGAAAGAAATAAACAAATATGTGACTATTTAGAAAACACTTGCCTTCCACTGCAAGGCAAACAAAAGGTGGTGTTTCCCATGGATTTAGGTGAAATCCAAAGCGTCCCCTGTTTCTGAAATGCTGCACTAGTGTGTGTATGTGTCTCGTGCTGTTCAGCTCTGGCAGGAGGGAAAACACGATGCAGACCCCAGCGAGGCTCTGGAGCTGCTGGACCTGCATTTTCTCTTGTAAATCAGAAGTGACTCCAGTGAAATTACACTCTCAGCCCCAGTGGCATTAATCTCCACCTCTAATTGCTGTCGTTCCACCCTGGCAGTGATTCCCTGCTCCAAGGAGCGCAGACCTTTCGCCTCCGCACACCTACAGCCCCTCCTCCCTGCCCGTGTGCCAGGGACCTGTGCTGTGACCAGAGACACCAGCAAACCTGATTCTGCAGTTACTCACTGCACAAACATATGGTTGGTTCCCATCTAATCTGTGACAGCATATGTGTCCTTTATCCTCTGGCCTCGGAGCCGCAGCGTGTTTGTGACATGCGCGACGTTTCCTTCAAGGATGTCTCTGAAAGAGCCCTCTTGTCCACAGATGGGGGGGAGAGGTTTTCCCTGCTGATCTGGAGCATTCTCCATCCTCCTCTTCCAAGGGGGAATCGACAGAGATAGCATTTTCAAGCAGCTGGGATGACTCATGGCATGGGATGGAGCCACGTCGTCTCGGCATGGGCAGCCCTTCATGGTCCTCCCGGGTTCGGTAACACGATTATCACGCCGTTGTATATCAAGTTCATCATGGGAACGGGGACCCCAAAGATGAGTTCGTGCAGGATGCCAAAAGTGCAAAAAGGTACAAACAGCCTGGCATTTGCAGCAAGGATGAATTAATCTGCCTCAGGGAGAAATGTTCATTTTCCTTTTAACTGTTCTGCAGCCAGGTAAGATGGGAAGGACAACAACAAGGTGTTCAGGAAGGATGTCAGACACAAGCAGGAGGGATTTTCTAAAGGAAGGTTGGAAGAAGGAAAGTGTGGGGATAATTCCTGGTGTTTCACGAGAAATGTGATTTCAGGGGGAGAACTGGTGTAGCTGCTCCTCAACTCTGGAGGCAAACCGAAGGCTGACCTGGGCCTGGGGGTGTGTGTGGTTCTATTTTCCCCCTTCCTTCATGCGGGGACTGCAAAGATATTCGCATTTCTTGCTGCTGGGACACAGAGGTGACCTTGCAGAGCTGGCAGGAAGGAGCTGTGCCCAGAACATCTGAAGGACTCCAAAGCAAAGTGGAGCAGTCGATATGGGAGAGGGTGAAGACCTGAGCAAGGCAAATGGTGCTGACAGCACTAGGAGAGAAGGATGATTCCTTAGGTGATAAACAGGAATGCTAATGCCAGAATTCAAAGCAGCAGAAATGGGACAGAGATGACCAAAATCATGGCAAACAAGTCATGAATGAATCAGCAACTGCTGCAAAACCCTGTTCTCAGCCAGGTGTTTGAAGTGAAGAGGCTGCAGGGTTTTTAGTCTGATAAACTTTGCTGTGACTAAAAATCATCGCAGTGACTCTCCTGATGAGGAATGCCAAGAGGAAACCACCCTCTTCACTGCTCAACAAGGTTCAGTCGCTCTTAGACAATAAAATAACGACGGTCAGGATTTTTTTTTAGCCTGCTCTCAACCTATCTTAAAGTGACTAATGAAAGATCCCTCGAGCTTCACCTTGACCTTGGCTTGTCCTGCACATTCTTTAATTGTGGGTAATTATTTTCTACCCTTTGGGTTACGCTGAATCTTGTGAAGGAAACCTCTAAGAAAGGAGAGGGCTTATTTCTGCCTTGGCTGATGAAAATAACCAAAGTGATTTGTAATAACTTGGAGCTTCCTCCTACATATTATTTAGATTTTATTCTTCAGTTATGTCCCTCTGCTGCTGTTAGGCATGTAAATTTGAAGTAGGACATCCATCTAATTCCTGGGATAAATTCAGGTATCTCGACTTCAATACAGTGATACTGCCCCTGAGCACCTCCTTGCAGCTAAGGACTTTGTACTGTTCTGCAGGAGGGGTAATAATAAAAAATATTAGATATTTGGCCATGAAATTTTCAGAAGAAAACCAGTACTTTTTCATTGCTTTGAATCTTCCATCCTGCAGCTGAGAGAACAGAACAAAATACTACTTCTAAAAATCTCTCCCATTTCCCTTTCTTCTCTCTTGTCAATTCTGGTTCACCAGGGGACAAAGGGAGCATGACTCACAGTACTCTACTTCCAGTTTTTAACATGCTTCCTCTTACAATTTTCATGTAATACCTTTTTTTCATAAATTTTTTAAGGAAAAGAGTAAAAAAAATGAGTGTGGACAAGATATTTGAAATTATATTTTGAAAGAAAACAGAGCTAGAAAGTTTCTAGTATTTTCCCCTGGACCTTGTTGCTTCTGTCCTACAGACAGCAAGGCAGGAAAGGCTTTTTATCTGTAGTATATGAAATCCTGTAAAGAATACATGCATTTTTTAAAATAACAAGTCTATGGGTTGCTTTGAGAGGTGAGGGAATAGGAGAAAGAACACAACTTTCTTTGAAGGTTGGAAAACACACCTCTACTGCTCCAGTTGCGCTCGTGCATTACCCATCTGCACATCCATCTCCTCTGTACACTGGATTATCCTGACCTTTTCAGCACTCTGCATGCTGATTATCCCTTCCTCCCATGATTACAGCCTCCTCCTCGTGCCGGGAAGGGCTGGGATAGCCAGTCACTCAAAGTGCAGAATAATGAAAAGGTCAGAGCAGCACCAGCCGTACTTCAGGGTCTGCATCAGCCACTGCATTTTGGTACCTCATCTTCACAAGGGAAACCATAATGAGGTCAGAAATCAGCACCGAAGGAAGGACTGGCATAGGAAACCAAATACCTGACACCTGCTGCACTCCCCAAATCTTTCAGAGCTCTAATTGCCAGTGCAAAGAATCCCAATCACATCCCTGATTTTGCTGAGGATGTGATTCCCAGGTAATAAAATGAGAAGCAAAACTGAGAAAATTCTACTTGGTGTGTTCGAAAATATAAATTTTCTCTGTCAGGAAAAGGAAGAAAAACAGAGCTCAGTGATGGCTTAACTACAACAAGCTTCAGGCTGGCTTGTCCCAACAGGACAGGGGTTTTTTGCCACAAATTACAGACATATTACTGTGATACTTTCTTATTTCCCAGCAACCGGCGCTGGTGTGTCCCCCGTGTCCCTCTGCACGCTGAGCTCAGCGTGGTGGGATAAGGCTGCTCACTTTAATTACAAACTGCCGAGTGGGACGTGCAGGACCCCCCCCAGGCACAGGGAACAGCAGTGGCACAAACCAGCTCCCAGCAAACACAGGAATATCAGGGGTTATGATGTCCTGAGGCTGATGGTAACCAGCCCTGCTTCGTGGCTGAAGAGGTTCATGGAGGAACCTTCCAACAGCAAGTTCTTGGGCTGAAAAACACTGGTGTCACTGGGTCAGGTTCCTCCCTCTTCAACCTCTAGTCCTTTGGTTGCAAAGCATCCCATTGCCAAGTCCTGTTTCCCTTCTCCTTATCACAGGATGGTTTGGCTTGGAGGGGACCTTAAAGCCCATCCAGTGGCACCCCCTGCCATGGGCAGGGACATCTCCCACCAGCCCAGGATGCTCCAAGCCCCGTCCAGCCTGGCCTGAGACACCTGCAGGGATGGGGCAGCCACAGCTGGTGTGTAAAATACTGAGCCTGGCTCCTCAACCTCCCATCCATCCTCAGATATCACATCCTTAGAGAAGGAACTGCCTGTTGCTTTGTGCTCGGAACTGGCGTCAGTCCTAGATGCTGATCCTAAACATCATGTAATAACAACTCTAACAAAATGCACCAAGCCTTTCCCATGTCAAAGAAAAAATAAATTCAGGGAAAAGAAAGAGAAGTAGAAAGTATAAAAGGGATTTCATGGGATTTGAGTGCCAAACTCCGTCAGGCTCTTCTGAAAATCTCAGCTTAAAGCAATAGATTTGTGCTCTTGCATTTCTTTCTCCTGATGTCAATAATAATTACTGCTGTATTAAAGATCTCACATATTGCTCCAGGTTTTGTTTGTTCATTTATTTTCTGCATTTTATGCTCAGAAAGTTAATAAAGGGAAAATTCCCCTGAAAAAGAAAAGAGAAAAGAAAAGATAAAATCAGAAAGAAAAGACAATTTTCATCCCATCTAAATCCACAGCTGATAATTGAAGAGGAAAGCTGTTTTAAATGAAGGCTCTACTGGAAAGATTTTGTTTCTGTGTTCCCAGTTATGTTCTGTATATTCCAGAAACAGGTTCAAGTGCAGGGCTCTGGCAAAGACCAAGCTTAAAACTCAGTACAGGCTCAAAGTCCATTCACCTCAATGTGACTTTTTTATTTGCTAAAATTGAAGCCTGAGCCTCGGTCAGCAGAGTGGAAATCAAGTGTGTAGCAAAGCATCTGCTCAAATGCTTTGCCTGGTCAGTGCATTTACTGCTCAGCCTTGTGCAGGAGGAGGCTGGGAAGACACTGAATGTGCTGCAAGACCTGAATTTTCCCCACAAAAAGCTCTAGGAACCTCCTTAAATTTTAAGTCAAATTATTGCCAGGTCCATCCAAGAAAGGACTATGAGCTGTACTCTGAATTCTATCCGAATGAGACACCCAGGGACTGTGAACTCCCTGCTCTGTCCGGAGAACCTGATTCATGCTGAGGTGTCCATCTCGCCCCTTGCCCACCGCTGCACACTCATTTTTCACTTCTGGATTGCAGGCAGGATGAAACCCAAATACGCCACAAAACCGCTCAGGAGGCCTGGAGTTCGATATGTCAGGCTTTGATGTGAAGGAAAGGCCTTCCAGAAAACCAGCAGGGAATTTCCCTGTGGGATTTTTTTAGCCCACTTGAAGAGCCTCAAGACCTCAGGAGGAAGTCCATAGTCCAGCAGTTAAAACACAGCCCCGGCCACCAGCTCAGCCCTGACCTTGCCCTTCCTGAATTACTCCCTGAGACCTCCAGCAGATCCCTCCAGGCAGACCTTTCCAGCTCAGGAGTCCCCCCTTTAACCCCAAATACCTCTTAGGTGAGGAGCTGACTCTCCAAGGGCCAGCACAGCACCAGGGATGTCCCGGCACTCCTTCGCCTGCAGCTTCCAAGGGAGGTGCCCATCCCTCGTCCTGTGCAAGACCCCGAGTGCTCAGAAATGCAGACAGTGGTCCGAATAATATAAAAACTGAGTGTTTTATTAGTGCTGTCAGTGTAGCCAAGAATGTTATGGCATGTGTGTCACTAAGAGAGACAGAAGCTATTATTGAAATGAGATTAGAATCGTTTTGAAACATCAACAGTGGCATTATAGTTGGTAACATTTCCATCTGAAATAGATGACATTGATGCTATACAATCAACTATGCCACTGGGAATACACTATAGAACTGAAGACTAGATTGTTTTACTCTATATTGATTTTCCCTTAGTAGTTTTTGATTAACTGTCAAATCAATTAGCTTTCCCCACCCAAACATCATATCACATTGCTGCATTTTTTGATGTCCCCCCTCGGAAACTCCCTGTTCAACAGCAAACACAGCGGAGGAGCCTGGGCCCAAGTGGTCAGAAGTGCTCCAAAGCAGAGGTTTGACAAGCAGAGATAAGTCCCCCCAGCAAGTCTGCTTCTCCTCACCCCGCTGGAGCCCAGCCATGTTTTTATTGAATCAGGTTCTGAAGCTGTCTAAGGCACTAAGAGATCTGATTAAAGCCTTGCCATAATGCCCTTTTAAAATAAAATGCGTGGCATTTTCATGGTGACATAATGTTCTCTCAGCTCAGTAGAGACAGTGTGTCTACAAGGTTTTGACCAGCTTGGCCTTCCCATATTGCAAAGAGACATCATCTACCAATCTATCCATCCATACATCTCTCTATCCATCCATACATCTCTCTGTCCATCCGCCCATTGTAATTGCCCAGTTTCTATACAGCCAAACACCTTGATAGTTTTATTTTTATTCCACAACAGCCCTAAAATTATATCATTGAAGATGGGGCATTAAGGGACAGCAGTGAGAGACCAGGGAAATTCCCAAAGTCACAGGAGTCCCCAGACCCACCTGCTTGCCTGAGGGTCTCCAATGACAAGCCCTTCACGTGGAATGGAGTGATTAGGAAAAAGAAGGGATACATGAACACGGAAAAGAGGGTTTCAATCTGCAAACCAGACGCTGAGAGCTCATTCAGCTCCTGCAACAACTTCCCACTTAAGTAGTAGTGACTGGTACTGCAGCATCAGAAGGCTCAGACCCAGACTGAGTCTAGATCCCAGCTTTTCAGAAGTTCAAAAACTTGCTGGACCTTGTGTTTTGCTGCACTTTTTATTCATTAACTGTCGTGTCTCCTCTACACCTTCTCTTTGGTTTTCTAAATCAAATTTTGTTCATTGTGGGCATTAAAAACCTCCCGGGGATGCTGTAGGATCAACTGCATCTACCAGGGCTGACAAACTGGGCAATATATAGGATTACTTGCATTGCCCCAGTGCTTATAGGGTCCAGCTGGGACCAGGCCCCTTCTGTGTGATGCTCTGGCGGCCGCACTAGGGATGGCAAGGAAAGGCAGGGAAGACTCCCAGTGAGTGTCTGGGACAGATCCTGTCCCAGTTCCCAGTGCTGTGCCCCGAGAGGCTGCGGGGACAAACACCGCGGGACAACACACAATAAATAAACACTAATAAAAGACTTCTGCTGTCACACCAAAGCCAAGATCAGCCGAGCAACTTCACAGAACTTCCCTTCCCAAGGGAAGACCCCAAATGGGGGAGAAGGGTCTTTCTCCCCGCCAAAGCTGCCCCAGTGCTGGGTGCGGATGGAACCAGCTGCTGCTGCCGCAGCGGCAGCCAAGACTCGCGTTTGTTTTGGCTAGCGCTGAAGAATCAGCCTTTAAGCATCTTTGAGAACAAAATGGTGAATGGAAGCGATCCAAGCTGCAAAAGATAAGAAGCAATAAGAGTTGCAACAGATTATTTGTCTGGTAACGCAGAAGGGGAATGCTCTGGGGGGAAGCGGAGCGGGTCGTGGCGGGGCGAGCCGCGCTCCTGCCGGCGCGGCTGCTGCGGGGCTGCACGGCAGGTGCTGAGCTGCAGCTACTGCTGGGGAGCAGCCAAGGGCTGCAGCACGGGGCAGGAGCTGCGGAGGACGCGGAGCCCTGGCCCAGCGCTGCAGGAGGGAGGCTCGGCAGCGACGCAGCAACGCTGCAGCCGCCACGGCGCGCAGGGACGGCGGCGCCGGGCCAGAGCAAACACCAGTGACAGCAACTCCAAACCACTGGTTTGCCCTCCTGGCATGCTGGAAAAGGAGGTTGGGTTGAAGACTAGCCACAGCCTTTCCTACCTGATCCTCAGCAAGGCAATTAACCTCGCTGGAATTGGATCCAGGACAAACCTTCCCACCTCCTCACGTGTTTCAAATACATTGGGCCCATTTTCTTCATGGCCTTTATGTGGAATGGGAGAAGACACAGGAGAGAGTTTGCACTCAAAGGGGTCTAACCAAACAGTTCATGCAATCCCAGGATGGGTCAGGTTGGAAGGGGCCTCAAAGCCCATCCAATTCCACCCCCTGCCTTGGGCAGGGACACCTTCCACCAGCCCAGGTTGCTCCAAGCCCCATCCAGGCTGGCCTTGGACACTCCCAGGGATCCAGGGGCAGCCACAGCGTCTCTAGGAAACCTCTGCCAGGGCCTCATCACCTTCCCAATAAAGTATTTCTTCCTAATTTCCATCTACCCTCCTTCAGCTTAAAGCACTCCCCTCTTCTCCTGTCACTCTGTGCCCTTCTGATCTGAAAGAGTCGAAGGAAAAAAGGGAATTCAGCAACCAAATATAACCTTCATAAACAATAAGTGGACAGGCATAAATTCCAGATTGTGTTCTCACCTGACATACCCCCTCTTGCTGAAATAGCCTAAAAGGACCTAAAGTAATTCTGATTCCATGGGGTCTATCTCCCTTTCTGAGTCAGCTGTAAACTTAACTTCACAGTTAAGTATAAAACTTATAAGTACTGGTTTCCTTTTTAAGAAAATATTTTTTAAAAATTAAGATTTACCACCACATTCATTACAAGTCACACAATCTTCTGAATTCCCTTCCAGATCTAGGTTCATTCAAACCCAACCCTGAACTGGGAAGTGAATCCCAGAGAGGTGGCTTCAAAGAGGCACCAAACAACACCCACCCTCAGCCTAAACAACTGAACTTTCACATATTTTATGCTAAATAAAAAGGAGAATATAACCACAGTGTCTCTTTTGGTTCTTAAGTTCCACAAGAGGATGCAATAAGACACTCCTCCTCCCAATGAACCCTGACTCCCTTAGTGTACAGCATTTTTAAAAATCCAAGATGTTAAAGTCTTTATGATAAACACATCTCTGCAGCCAAAGGGATTTTTAATCTCACTTGATTTACAGGCATTTCATTGCATTTGAGCATAACTTATTTTAATAGCATGGTGGAAGTTGCAGCAGGGGCTAATTAGAGCAACTAAGTTAGTTAGATTTCTGTGCATTTGGAAAACAGTCTGCTTCTCTTTAATAGGATAATCTAAATGGATCACCGTGACCTGTGGAGTTGCTCTATAGGTACCAGGAGCACTCCTGCCTGGAGTCTGAATGGAGGTAACTGCTGAAATTGAGGGGACAACGATGGTTTGTCTCTGTGAGTGCCCAGGGGTTACATCCTGCAAAGTGCCAGGCACTTCATTTCCCACAGGAATAGTGGGAGGTCTGGGCAGCTCAAAACCTGGCAGGTCTGAGCCCTGAGAATAAACCTCTCTGCTTTCACTGCCATGTTATTAATAGATGTGCAGCTTGCCAGCCAGACCCACTGTTGGGGATTTTTAAGACTCACAGTCATGGTCTTAAACTAAATTACAAACCATTTGGCCTCAGCCAAATTTGACTTGCTTCAATACCATCAGGCTGGTTTGAATTTTTCTCAACTTGCAGTCACAGCCTACAAATAATTTGAAACACATTGTGAAGGTCAACAAACCTGTCCCTGGCTCTCCTGCTTGCCTTGTTTCTCAAGGTAAGTTCTTTACTCAGACCCAGCCATCCTTGGCTCCTGCTGCAGATAGAGGAAAGGAACAGCCAGATTTGGGGTACAACTCATCTCACCTAATTTCACATGAACTTTAGGATAAGTTGAATCACATCCTACAAGCAGCATTTATTTCTGCACAATCAGAATGAAGGAGAAAATAAGGGATTGACCAAACATCACTCCTCCTGCCCTCTACCACCATCCACTGACCCTCCTAAGCCTCAGTGGACCAAATCCTATTCTTACTTGTATCAAAAAATCCCCCTATCTGACTTCCAACAGTTCCTTGATTTAAGGAAGGAAAAGGAAAATTATACCTGCTCCCTGCACAAGTGCTTTTCCAGGGGTTCCCTACCTTACACTGAAACTAGGAAATGTTCCACCTGGGCTCAACTAAAAAGCTGAGGAGCATCTTTGATCCCCTTTGAAATTTCCACAGAAGGATTTCATTTAATTTTCCAGGCTCCTTTGCCTTTCTCCTGCAATAATAGCTGATATCATTTAGTGCAAAGCACAACAGCCATTAAAAATGGTTATTAGTCTGGAACTGCCTTCTTAATAGGAAACACACATGCCACACTCTGGGAGTTCAGTGTTTTTTAATAGACTTCGAGGTAAATGCCACTGTGATCCTTATTTTTCAGGAGGGAGGCAGAGAGAGAGCAATGTTCCTTGGGCTGGGATTTTGCCCTCCGGCAGAGCCTCGGGCGAGCGGTGGAGCCGCTCCAGGAGCCCCTCTCTGCTGCCCTGGGGAGGGTCCCCCCTCTGGAGGTGCCCTCTGCGGGTCTGCTCCTGCTGCAGGGGAGGAGGATGCTGAGCAGCCCAGCGCCCAACCTGCCCGCCCCGCAGAGCAGCAGAGCCAGGGCTCTGCTCACCCACAGCCCCCTGCCCGTCCCCTCCCTGCTGCCCCTACACCTCTGCAGGAGGGGGGACCCTCCAGGGTGACCCTGGCCAAGCTCAGCTGGGCAAGGGGTTTGCAGGTTCCTGCTCATTGAGACCCATCCCAGTGCCATGGCTGGCCAAGGGCCTCATCTAGAGCAAGGGATGCTGAAAATTCCTGCCTTGGGGAAGAGTAAGGAGCATATACCAACCTTCAGCAGACCTAAACACGCCAGGTGGATGTGGGACTGCACTTCTAGTATTTAGGAGTAACATCAGTGCTTGTCTTTATTTACCTTCCCTTCTCCTCTCACACCTGGACCCTGTGCTTAAAAGCAGAACCTGGGTTCTCTTGACTGAAAATGGTAACAGCACCATTCCCACTGCAGAACAAGGACAAGAGAGGAGCTGGGGGCTGCTTGACCTCACAAAGAACGTCTGAATCCACAGCACAGCCACTGTTTGTAGCTCTTTACCTCACCTAATGAAGATGTCCCCAATCCTTACAAGCCTATTTCACTAACAGGGCATTACATTTGCACTGTCAGGGAATCTCTAATGCCTATCTGATGTTTGCACTGGGGTTTGTTGTTGTTTTTACTCCTTTCATCACCTTATAAAGGCCATGCGAGGGTTGCGTGATGTTGAGGCTTCTGACAGATGTAACATATGTGCACCAATGTTTATCATTTATTTAGCATGCGGGGTACAGAGGCTGGCAAGGCGCTGCTATGCCTGACTTAAAGGCTGCTGGCATTTCCATTAGACAAAATCCCATCATGCAGGGGGTTAAGAATTCAGGCATTTCAAATCGCATCAGGCTGAATCATGATTCAAATCAGAAAAGCCAGTTTTTGGTTCACTAAGGGCTGACAAAGTGGGGATAGGGGGAGGGTCAGGCGGAGCAGGAATAGATGGCAGGTCACGAATATGTTCCTCTTGTCCAACGGCTGGCCAGGCTAACACGGTCTAGCTCATGTTCTCAAATAATTGGGGGAGAGGGGGGGCTCTGCCCAGCTCGGGTGAGCTCTCAGAGAGACGCTGTTTCACGGGGGGATTTTCAAAGGCAGCCGTCGCCTGGCCTGGCTGTCTTGCTGCTACAGACAATTTCGGTGGAAGCAGACATAAGCCAGTAGTCATCCCCTTTGAAATCCCACTGCAAAGTGTCTGACAGTTGCATTTTAAGGACCACATGCCTGCCAGACACAGAAAGCCTCCCGCTACGCACCGAGGTCCTGCAGCTTTCAGGAACAGAAAGATCTGTGCTGACTGTGCTGATGGTGAGAGCACAACAGTCCAAGCCCCAGGTCGAGCTCAGGACCCAAACCCTCCGTGCCTCTCAGGTATGACAAACTGTCTGAATCCTTCAGTGCTGGAAAGGTTTTCTCAGTGCAAATGACCTTCCTTAAAACACCCTTATATATAGCTTATGGGTTTAACAATAATTTTGTCTTTTTTTCCCTTCTCAAGGAAAAAGGAATTAAAAAACCCACCCAAACAACCATGGACTGCCAGTTTATCTTGACCCTGGTTTGCCTGAAGAGTAATAAGAAGAGTCCTTTAACTTCTGCCCAGTTGCAGCTCTCTGTTCTCATGGAGCAGCAACATACCACACATTTCATAATTAGGGTGAGAGTGAGAGATAAGACCATCAGTCTGTGCACATGAAAGGAATGTGCTGGGTGTGGGGAGATGGTGCTGAAAGGAAGAAAAGTTTTATATAGGCTGGAAAAGGCTCTGGGAGAGCAGGGTTATGGAAGGGGGAGCTGCGTGTGCCACTGGGAAAGCGCACGTGGGTCGGCAAAAGGCGCCGTTCCCTCCGAGTCCTGCCTTACAAAGCTTGAAAAAAAAAAAGGCTGGTAAAAATACTTCAGTCCACATTTATAAGCACACACGTTTGGGAGGGAGGTTTGGCATGCAGGTGAAAGGAGCCGGGGCTCTGCAGGGCTGCCCATCCCAGAGGGGCACAGCCAGGGAGAGCTCCCCACGGCTGCTGTGCCGGCAGCCCCGGCGTGGGGCGAAGGGAAACGCTGGGGTGTCTCTCCCCACCACACAAATCTACCTCCAGGTAATATTTACAAAGCCCACTCTGCTTTTTCATTTGGAGGGCTTTTGTGTTTGTTTGTTTTGAATAGCCTTGGTTTTGGCAGCAGAGCCGAGGAAACCACACATTTTTACAAGTTCCCAAAGCTAAGAGACCTTAGTGCTGAGCACAAAAGCACATGGCTGTGTCAGAGGGAGAAAATATCATTATTTGTTGAATAAAACCAGAAAAAAGGCGCCAGGAAATATGAAATTGCAGCAAAACAGCGAACCTGCTAATTCTGATCTTTACTCTGGTCTCCACTACCTACAAATGACTTGACCTTTGGCAAGTCACTTGATGTCTTTGTGCCAGTCTTGCTACTCAGCCCTTGGGTTTGCTTCCTCCAATTAAACCTCCGGGCTCTGAGCCCGCAGCCCTGGGCCTGCTGCACTTCTGACCCCTCTGGGCACTTACAGCTGCTTCGGAAACACCAATAAACGTCTGCATTCGATATTTCATTTCCAGCCCGGAACGCTCGCAGACCAAAGAGGAGATTGTGCTGCATCTGAGTACTGGAGTCTGATATGAATCCTGTTCAGATTCCTAGGTGGGAGTAAATACATAATACCTATCAGCCTAAAAACCTCCCCATTTGATTAATTTTTATTTTTTCTCCCTTGTTTTAGTATTAAAATTCAGGTTGGCTGTGTGAGAGGGCTGGCCCAGGGCATCAGGTGTGGGAGCATCGAGTCGCTTCTTTGTCTGGGATAAAAGAAACTCTCCTTTTTACACCACTGCAGCATCCAAGGCTTTGTTCCAGAGAGCCTCACACAGATTCCTGTCAGCGATAAACCGCTAAGAAATGACCTGAAAGTAGTCTGCTGTTCTTTTATTTCTTTCCTATATATTGAAATGCCGTGTTTCTACCTGCCAGCCGTTCTGCTGGGTGTTTGCTCCTCTGGGCACTGCAGTGCCAGAGCCACACTTCAGCAGCAGCAGCAGCAGCCTCTCCACAGAGGGCTGGGACCAAAGCCTGGCATTTTACGAACAAAAGCAGCACATGAACCCCCTGGACAAATGGTGGGGAGCATTTTCCTAAAATCAATCAGGCTCTATTATTCAGTTTAAGCCCAATCTCATTGTTTACTTCTTCCTCCGGAGGCCGATTTCTGCCAGGTAGAAAATTAAGTTTCCTTTACTTTTCTTCCCTACACAATTTTTCAGTGTTTCGGCACCGTTGTTCGGTGTGGGAAACCGACTTCCTGTCTCAATAAACAAGTGCACACAAGGCCTTTCTGGACACATAATGGGGTCCTTTTTTTTTTTATATTTTATACAAAAATCATTCCACACTTAACACATCAATGAAGCCACTTAAGCTCTACTGCATCTGAATTAAAGGGGGAATTGTGTGATCAAAGAGTGTGAAGGAACCACACATGGAGTTCTTCAGACACTTTACTTTTGTTACATTTGATACATAACAAACCCAATAAATATGCTTATCCCAGTGGCCTGTTTCAGTATCTCATATGCTTATGTTTAAGAGCATTTCCTTCAAGAGCTGTTCTTTCCCCTTTGTTTTTCAGCATCATAGTTTTGAGGCAGTTTATTTTAAATGAAGATGCTCAAAAGACAGAAAAGCATGTTTTGGTTTTTTTTTTCTAAGTATGCTCAAACAAGACCAAAAATCCCTCTACACAGAGTTTTTCACTGCGCTTTAACTAAGCAGAATGTATTTATTCCATGGCAGAATACAGATACAAGTGCAATAACCTCAGCTACAGGTTATTAGAGACAAGACTTGCGCAAGGAAGGAGAGGAACATTTCCTAAAATTTTTCACAAAAAGTTTGCACATATTCAGCCCTTTCCCTAGACTAGAGATCAAATCACTTGGAAAAATAAAGATTTCATGTACCTTCCCTGATGCTCTCAGTTCTGGGAATGATCACTTATTTGCAGCTAAATTATTAAAAATAATGAAGGTAAGAGTATGTACATTTTTTCCTATCGTTTCACATGGAAGTAACCCGTTTTTACAGCCTGTGAGAAGAAACTGCAGAGTCTGACTTTCTTTTGGAATTGCTTATCATTTGTAGAGATGTGTGGGCGGCCAAAGGGTTGTTGGGACATCAATGGCCGCACCAAAGAGGGACCTTGGTCAGTCCTTCCAGTGAGCAAAGTTTGGGGTGTGATTTACAGGCAGAGATGGACACATCCACTGGGAGGAACCTGCATTCACTCCAGGAGTTTCATCAGGATTTCTGTTGGAAACAGTGCATGCCCAGAACTAGAGGTAGCACAGCCTACCACAAAGAACCACTGCAGAGCAGCCACCAAACCTTCCGGGGAACTGATTTGGAAGCAAATGGCAGGTGCTTTTAGCAGAGTTGCTCATTAAAAAGCATTTTAAAACCAAATCTTTAAAATTTTCTTTGCATCTTTTTGTTTTTTCCCTGTTTTCCCCCCACTTACCCAAGGGGTCCTGCTAGAAATGCTCAAGACAGAAGATTTGATGTCCACTGAAAGGGTGAGATCAGAACCCTCTTTGCTAAACCTGTTTGCAGCCACACAAGATGGGTATCTCTCTTTTTAAAAACTGAAGCAGGAATTATCCTGCCCTAAAATTATAGATTGAATTGGATACATCTAAATGCTCCTCACAGACTCAGGAAGTGGGGGAAAAAAACACCTGAACTGCCAGGGAAGAAAAGAAAAAAAAAGTATTTTCTGCTCTGTTTAATTCCTATCAGTAAATATCTTTACAAATGTGCTTTTATAATGAGCACGGCCTGGTTATAGCTGCCTTTGTTTCATGGCTTCCCAAATCAAAACAACTAAACAAAACAACCCCCTGCCAGCAAGACGGGAACTCAACTTTAAGTAGGACAAATCTCCATGCCCTCGCCCCAGCTGAGCTCCCACCCGTGTTGGTCAGAGCTCAGCTGAGTCCAGATGAGGGAAGAATTGCAATATCTGACCTCTTGTCCCTTGACCACAATCTATAAATGCCTTTTGCAGCTCGAATTCTCTGCTAACAGAGTTCTTGCCACCAATTTAACAACATTTTTACGGTGCCTGCCACGAAAAACAGCTCCTGAAATCCCAGAAACCTGTGACAACATCAGCTTTCATGAAAAGGGGGCAGGAAAAAAGAAAACGCTTTTAACACCCACGGCTGAGAAGGAAAATGGTGTAAACATAACCCAGAGAGAACCAACAATCTCAAAGGCCAGAAGGCAAGGAGAAGTTTTAAGTATTGTTTGCTAATCTCATCATTTTTGGGCCCGTGGTACTGGGCACCTCTCACCTGGGCCTGGATTTGCTGCAGGTCCCAACAGTGCACCAACATCTCCCTGCCCCAAAGCACACTGAGAAAGGGCTGGCCAAGGGAGAACAGGAGGATCAAACCCAGCAGTCTGGGGCAGGAAAAGGACAATCCAAGCCAGAGAGAACGAAGGGAGGCCAGATCCAGAGTCAACACGTTGGTGTAAGGGGGGTAGAAACCAGCAGAGTCCTTTGGAACACAGACAGTGTCCCCCTCCCTGGTGGAACACTGTGTTCCACACTGGATATAAACTCCTCGTGGCTCTGGGGCAGACCCAGCCCATGGCAGGAGCTGAAAAGCAGCCCTAAGCTCTGCAGGTGGTAACGGCAGTGACTAAAATGATGGAGTTGCACATCAGAGAGAAATACTTAAAATAAATAAAATTCTGTGTTTCTTGCTTGATGCAAATATTCCAAACAAGCTCCTGGATTTCCAGGATGCTACCACGGGGCTATTTCCTTTGTATTAGACAGGAGAAGCCACTGACACCATGCTGTCCTTCATATACGCCCTTCGACTCTCCAACTACATCTTTTAAGTACTTTCACTCAATTTTAACTAATTTAAAATAAAATAATTAAAAATGTGTTAAGTTTCAGTGCCTCCAGAGGAAGATCATGGCTGTCACCTCTGAAACAGGACTTAGAAAAGGTGGCATTTGAGACCTTCCCTCAAATCTAGACTTAACCTTCAGTGCAGCCCCTGAAAACAGAGATTCTACATGCCAAAAAAGTACAGAAATGGATATTTTATATACAGGTAGAGCAAGGAGACAAGCTGTACGAGCCCTCCTCAGGCTGTTCCACAACAGCATCTCACTTTCAGAAAGCATCGGTCACTGTAAGGGAAGATTTGTAGCCCAGGATATAACTCATCATGAGCTAAAGTGGGAATCTGAGCCATGACATTTTAATTTCAGACATATTCAAAGGTAGGAGAGTCACTCTGTTCTGCCTGAACTTTAGATAAGCACACGCTGTGCCATGGTTTCAGTCTCCTCACAGCGCTCCTCAAATTTTCACTGCAGTGGGAGGAAAGAGAGAGAAGGGGGGGGAAAAAAGAAAAAAAGAAAGAAAGGGGCAGAGACGGAGCGAAAGAGTTGGGTTTACAGGGGGTGTTTTATTGTGTCGATACGCAAAGGCTGGATTCAATAAAACCTCCATCTGGCTCTCACACAGAGCAACCCCCTGGAAGACCTGGCGGCACCTCCAGAGTCACTTTCGGGAGCCTTTGCTGCCCTTCCCTCCCGTCCCAGCAGCGCTGGGGCATTTCCTCAGCCAAGCCACAGAAAGCACCTCCTGCACTTCCACTCACTGCGGAGAGCGAGGGGCACTCCAGACCCTGAGCATGTGCCAAGTGCACTTTGAACACTTGGTGTTGGAGAACCAGCTATTCCCCACGAGCCAGAGGACAAAGAGAGCTGAGACGCTGCGTGGGGAGTTCCCTGAGCCGGGTCCCCTGGATCCTCTTGCAGTGGGGGCACACCAGCTGTTCTGGGGGTCTCTGGTGGCCTGACCATCGCCAAATGCATCTCCATCCACCCAGCTGAAACTTCAGTCAGTGCCTTTTTTTGGTGGTCGAATCAGAGCACAGGCTTAAAAACACTCAGAGATACACAAAGCTTGTACCCATTGCCCTTATTTTCTGATCTGTCCGCTACTCAGGCACCAGGAATATAAAAGCCTGGAAAAGCCAGAGAGATAAATGATACACACGTCAGCGGACAGAACCAATTAATTAGATATAGCTGATAGATGTTCAGTCCTTTCTCAAGTAAAACAAATACCAACTCCCAGGGACTTGGTTTTTCTCTTGTATTATAAGATTTGATCAATTAATCTTGGTTAAAATACCTTTCTCAAGAAAATCAATCAGAACTTTAATTTTTGAGTAAGTTGATTCCTTCTTTGTTAACTCCCATGTAGCCTTTTCTCCTCCTGAAAGTTCATTTTCTAGCTGGCATTTTGGCTCCCATTTTGTTTCACAGCAAAGACACACAGACAGACAATAACAGAAAAACCTATTCCTTTCTTACCAGATAACACTTGTGTCTTGTTACAGAATTTTCAGGCTGTAAATCAACTTGAAAAGCTAATTTAAAGATATTGCACTATTCAGGGCTGTATAACCATTCCAAATTCCAATTTTTCATAAAGACACACGCAAGCATTTAAAAGGGATTTAAAAGAGCCATTTTGCAGCTACAAAGATCTAGATCTAGCATTTTAGTTTTCTTCAACGAGATTATCATGTAATATTAATATACAGAAGAAAATATTTCCAGTGCCTCTATGTATTTATGAGGTCCTAAGGGACAGCCGAGTTCCTTTAGCCGAGAGGAAGGCTGGAAGAAATGGCAAGAAGGAGCCCGACTGTGGAAACCTCAAATACACGCCAGAATTGGCTCCTGCGCTGTGATTTCTGCCCAAGTGCTGCGGTGTTGGCTTTCACTGTATCTGCTGCTCTAATTGTTTCTGCCTGTTCCTCGCTTTGTCCGCCCGAACCACTCGCCTAAGGGAGAGTTCAAAATCAAAAGGTAGGACGGAGGTTGGACAGGAAATGAATGCTGGTGGCGCGGCATTATTAAAGTAGAAAGTTCACAAGTGGCTCTAGGAATGGGTGTATTAACACACATTTTAGGGCCGGCTCCTCTGCCCTGCCCTGCCCTGCCCTGCTCTCCTCGTTGGTGGGTCACCACCCCAAGGAAACCCCAAACCTGCCTGGTGGGACTCTGGAGGGCTCTCGACGTGTCCCCAGAGCCTTTCCCAAGGACGAGGGAAAGCTGCAAAGACCTGCCTTTGCTTTGGGGGCACCTCGGCGCTGCATTGCCCAGGGGGAGTCCGTGTGGACACAAAGTGGGGGCCGCGAAGGGAGCCCCCAAGGTTTGGAGCTCTCTGCAGGCTGGCGCAGCACCCGGGACACGCTCCGTGAAAATAAACAGAGCTGGCATTACAACCCGTGGCAGGAATTTTTTCCCCCCTTTTTTAAGTGCACTCTATCTTTCTCTCGTCTGCTATCTCGCTGCCCCCTCCTTTTTTTTTTTTTTTTTTCCTCTGATCTCCCTGGACAAAAGATTCAACAATCAGAGATTCAAACCCCAAGCAAGGAGGATATGTACTTAAAATACCACATGGCAAATAAAACCTATTTTACGACATATCTCACCTTTAACAAGCAAATTGACCACTGTAAGCAAAACACTGACCCAAAATCCAATTATAAAATAGCCCCCAAGCGCCCCAACCCTCAGTTAGAGCTCTTTAAACAATGATCAGAAAAATACACAGATTTAAAAAAAAAAAAAAAAAAAAAATCACAATACTGGGAGTTTCAGTGCTCACTCACCAAAAGGTAGGAGGCCACAGATTTCAGGAATTAATTCGGGTTAATTCAAATGGCAAGGATGAGGTAGGTAAAATAACAAGCAATTACCTTTTCCTGCCTTTGAAGAACAATGAATTTGGGACTGGGCCAAGTTCAGAAAGAGTGATTACAGATTTTTTTGCTCAGAGAAACCTCTACTTCCTTAATACATACAACACATGTGTCCACACACACTACATATGTACTTTTTATGTACATACACTTATCTGTATTCTATAACACTCTGCACTTGAAGGCTTAATTAAAGATAAAATTCAATTATTTATTACATACCCTGCTAATTATTTTTGAAGCTCTATAAAGGGAGCAGGAAAGCTAACCAACACAAGCCATAATTAAGCAGAAAGGCAGTATTTGTGTGGTCACTTGGCGAATTCAACATGCAAAGCGTTTATCATTTAACCATTTCCTTTATATTGTGCACCGGGATGGAAGGCTTTGAAAGCTGGGCAGAATGACAAATTTGACTTAAATACATTTTTGAGGAGGAAATATCTATTTCTATGAGTATCGACAATCACTTTAGTGGATAATAAGCAACATTAAATAAAACATGCAGCTAAATAGGCATTAAAGGCCTTTTATATACTTGGAAGAAAAGAAAACAGTTTTTTTCTATCTCTGTTTTTTTTTTTTTTATGCTGCAGACTGCAGGCATTTTGGTCTATCTCTGTCAAGTGCAATTCTTTCTTGATGAATGACAAGGTACGATAATAGGCTGCCGTTACCAGGGCAACCAGACAGCAGAGCTGTGTGCCTTGAATTTTGTCATCTGAAAATGAAACCAGAAGCAAAAGAAAAGCTGAGAATCGAGCGACAGATTAACTCGTGGAGGGGGGGACTGGCAGGGGGAGAGAGAGGAGGAGGAGGAGGAGGAAGGAGAGAGCAAGGAGGGGGAGAGGGGGCTGCATTACAAGCAATTAAAATTACTGGAATATGTGCTATATGTGTGTCTGTGTTGCAATTTCAGAGAGCATTTGTCAATAAGCTCTTAGCCCTGCTTTCCCCACCACTCCCTTTGTTCCAGAAATGCTGAGAAAGCTTTAAAAAGTACCTTTCAGAGGAGCCTCTCCAGCGCACACACCTTTAGAAGAGTTGGTTCTGCAAGGTTGCTCAGCACCGTGCTCCCAGCACCTAACCCAGTTGCTCCCAGTTCCTCCCAGTCCCACTCAGTCCCCAATAAGCACCAGCTGAGAGCCAAGGGTGGGGATCCAATGCTTGTCTCTGTAACGTGGGGCTTCTGGTGTGGGACTTTGCCACCTCTGGAGTTATTCAACCTGTGGCTAAATATGACAATCCTGAACCCAAGGATTCCTCGAGGTTTGTCCAGTTGGGCTGGGAGAGTCTCTGCTTTGGTCCCTGTGAAGTGTCCTGGGTCAGACCCACCAAACAGGGACTGGTTTGCCTTCTCAGACACAAACTTAGGGGACATTCAGCAAAGAGCTCACCAGAGCAAGTGAAGAGGAGTCAGTTCACAAACTCCAGTCTGTGACTGTAACTTGAACACCAGGATGTCTGGAGCTCAGCTTAGTTCAGCCTAGACCTCGTGGAGATGAGCTAAAACTATCCATCTTCTCCTTTGTCCCCCAAAATACACAGAAGTCTTGGGTTTCTCTAAAATACCCAACCTACAGAGCTCAGACTGTGGGTTCCCAGTGCAACATAACCACTGTCATTCACAAGCACACAATAATATTCACAGCTCAGACAGAAACTCTGCCCGTCCAGCCCTACTAACTAAACGTGCAGCACATTCCCTAAGCCACAGAACCTGAAGCCTCAATATTCACGATTCTCTGCCTTCCATAACTTTCAGAGATTTTTACAGATGTCTTCTCTTCCGAACGTCTTGGGTTAGCAAATTCAACCTTGCTCCTACAATTGTGTGGAAGAACTGTCGATAAAATAAACCTTCTGCAATTTCTCTGCAGTCCCTCAGGCAAAACTCCCCGTGATCCTTGCACAGTGTGGCTGAATCATTAGGCTGCCATACCTCAGAAATTGGCATTTCTGCCAAGTTTAAAGAGAAAGGAAACACAGAGAAAAGCTGCCTGAGTCAGACCCTTTGAAGAGTCTATGGGGCTCTTTCCTTGTGCTTCAGCTGGGTTTGGACCAGGCTTTAACAGCCCTTGAAACAGGACCTGGCACTCCTGGCTCTCAACTTCAGGTCTCAATAAGCCAGATTTCTTCCCAACGAGCTTTCTCTCAACATACTGACTTAAAATGTAGCTAATTCAATTAAATAAGAATGCCAAGCAATAAATGTTGCCTAACTAAAATTACTCCACCTTTGCACGGGAAAATTACACTCTGAGCATGTCAGTCATAAAGATGTCATGTTCTTGAAATAAAAATTCATAACCTATGCATGTCTTTACATGGGAAAGTCAGTTACCTGATTTTTAAGGTATCTGAGGGAAGTGATCATCCCTGATGTTTCTCTATAGACACCCAGTATAATGGATTATAGAAGAATGACTTAATTTTTTGGCATCTTCTGTCTTTGAATACATTCCATGGAAAAATGAAGTGATTTTACTCAATATCATCACTTGTGTGATTGGCTTTTTTGCCATGACAAGCCCAGGATGTTTCAGTTACTCTGACTTATTTTTTCTTGACTGGTATCCTGACTGTGTCTACATGGCACTGAGCAGAGGAACCCCTGCTAGCTCTGGCATCAGCACCAGTCTGGTTGCAGCAGCAGCTTCATTCCACATGGACTAATTAGCTCTGGTTTTGGGGAGAGAACATTGCATTTCATACACTTTTGGAGCCAGATCAACACGATCTCTGTGTTACATGGAGCTTCAGCTGCCCTCCTGCACAGGTACAAGGAAGCCACCAGCCCTGGGGGCTGAAGGAGGGCTCTGGCTGCTTCTCCACTCTCCACTCAGGCAAGTGGCCCCTAACGCAGTTACAAACTTGTCCTTATTGCAAGTTGCTTTCCAACCCCTTCATCTGAAAGCTGCCTCGTTCCTTCTGTCTGTCTTTTCTGTTCAGTTTTCAAGGGGGAGCAGGAACCTCCATTCGAATTTGCCTGCAACCAACCCCATTAATGAAATGTAGAGCTGTTACTCCTCATGATGTGACCTCATAACTCCCAAATCAATTTTGTCCAATGCAAAAAGCAGCATTTAGATTTTTTTTTTTTAATTTCCTGCTTCTCCCACCCTTTCTGCATTCTCCTGTTTCTGCATTGTGAAAAAGGGTGAAAATAAGTTTTGCTTTATCTGACCCACTAATTGCCGGCACATAAATTCTACTTTTCCACTGGCACACACCATCACGTAGCATACGTGTGTTTTGCCAGGCAGGGGATGCCACAACTGAACGGCACAGTTGTGAAAACCATTTGGGAAATGCTCCTTTAAACCTTGTGTAGTCCTTCTACCTGCGCTGGCCAAACACAAAGCAATCATGTTAAAAGAAAATATCTACATATTGGTCATTTTGACTAATTCTCAACTGCTTTTCCTAAGCCCGCAGTGGGGCGAGGCAGCAGAGGGTGCAGCCATCATGACTAGGTATTATTTTAAAGATGGGAATTGCATTAAGGCCTCAGAGCTGTGTCTTAACCATCCTCCTGCTTTCTAATCTTCCTTCTGTGCATCTCTGTGTTAACTCAAGCTGAAGCTGAATTATGGCTCTCCTTATCCCTGATAAGCCGGGGGAGCTGAGGCAGAGCAAGCCGGAGTCTGCTCGGCCTCCTGCATCCATCAGCAGCATGTCAGCCTGATTCCAGCTGTGGAATCCTCATTAGCAGTGATGATGGAAGAGGCACAGGGACAGGAGCGGGCTTTTCAAACCCCACTGCTGAGCAGGCAGAGGTGACAGCTCAACAAATCACCTTTGGATTTGTGAGCTCAGCAGATTGTTCCTGGAAGTTGTTGAGAGAAAATAAATATGGAAAACCACAATGTCATTTCTAAGAGTCACTTTTCAGGGCCTGACCACATTTTAAGTATCTGCTAAGTGATGTCCTTTCTCCTGCCATGCTCCTGGCCAAAACCAATGTTGTATCAATCTCCTGACAAAGACAAGTTCGATGTTTGGATTCCAGACACCAAAACAAATAATACCACCTACAGTTCATGTGAGTCACAAAACTTATGTGAGTTTAAAAAAAAAACAAAAAACAAACCACACACAAAAAAAAACCACACACACACAAAAAAAAAAACAAAAACAAAACAACAAAACCAAAAAAACCCCCCAAAAAACCACCAGGGCTGATTCTTAATGTGAGAGTCTAAAAAAAAAAAAGGAATTCATTCAGCAAGGTTTTTGCCTTTGCAAATGACTTAGTGTTCAAAGGAACCTACCCTGCATGGTCTGACCTTGTGGGCAACCTCTGGGAGAACTCTCTGCTCCTGGGAAGGTGCTTGGCTCCCTTGAATTTCCCTGGAGTTTGATGGTCCTGCACTCTTGAGCTGTGGATGTGAAGCAGCTCCACCCTTGGCTTATTGATCCTGATACACCAGTGTGGCTTCCAGAGCACAGCCAGCTGTTTGGCCAGCTGTGGACACGGGCAAGAGAAGCTTTGGTCTCTTTGCACATGCCTGGGTAGGTAAGTCCTGTTTGTGGAGAGCCAGGTACACCCTTGGCTCAGCAAACCTCTCCACGTGTCCTCCCTGGAAACTGTCTCAGGGACAAAGGCAACTTTTATTATAGACTGGGGAAAATGGTTCTTTTGAAGAGAAAGATAATGCTAAGCTTATATACGTGGCATCTGGACCCTCTGGTTCTGGGGACATTAAAATGTATTTAAATACTGGTATTAAATCAGAGCTCCTTACTCCAAGTGCAGTTGTCCAATAAATTATTTCAGAAATGGCTTTAGACTTTTGCAATAATAGGTTTTTGGCAAGCGACAGGACTCTTAAAAGAACTACTTTATCATTATGAGAGATCATAAATGAGAGTTAACTCGTAGATACAGCCGTTTGCAAAACCATCAGAGGTAATAACAAAATATGAGCCACTTCTAAATGGACTGCAGAGGAGGAAGCTGGGGGAAAAAGCCTGTCACCAGTGCCCAGCAGGCCAACAAATGCAGGCAGAATGTATTCCCCTCTGCAGGCCAGCAGATCCTCTCTCTGTCAGTTTGGATTGGCACAAGACAGGTTTTTTTCTTGGAGAAGAATCGCAGATCTGTCTGGTGGGCTCCATCTCCAGTGGACATGGAGAACAATGTAATCCCTGCTCTGCTTCTTCCTTCCATGTGTCTGAAGACAATTTGCAAGTTTCACTTTCAGCCTTCTGTTCTCTTGAATAAAAGAATAAACTGTTCTCTTGGATTCTTTCCCCCCCAAAAAAAGTCATTACTCATAAACCTGTAACCACTGTAGCTGTTTTTCCTGCAGTGATTCCTCACATCCTTACAGAAGGATGGCCCCAAGCTCAGGTATTGTCCTACACCCAGGGCTCTGCACGGTGGAGGGGCAAGTGTCTTACTCATGCACATCATCCCAGATGATGGCATTGCTGACTCACACTGAGATAGCTGCTATGCAGGGCAAGAATATAGTCATTATCAGGCTTTACACATGATAAAGTGGCCCTAAAATCTCTTCTCTCTCTATGACCAGTGACAGCACCCAGGGAAGGGCTGGAGTTGTGCCAGGGCAGGGCCAGGTGGGATCTCAGGACAAGGTTCTTCCCCCAGAGGGTAGTGGGCACTGCCCAGGCTGCCCAGGGCAGTGGGCACGGCCCCAAGGCTGCCAGAGCTCAGGGAGTGTTTGGACAATGGGACAGGGTGGGATTGTTGGGGTGTCCTGGGCAGGGCCAGGGGTTGGACTTGATGATCCCTGTGGGTTCTTTCCAGCTCAGGGCATTCTGTGGTTCAAGAGTAAAGCAATGTCCAGCAAAAGGGTGGACGAAAATGAAGCAGTTATCCTTAGAAATAATGCTATTCTGAAAATAACTCTCAGATATTCTGGAGAAGGGGATTGTATTGATTGACTATTGAGGGCCTCAAGCCACAGTGACAAAGGAGATCAAATATTTGGAGTATGACAAGAGGCAGCTCAGTCAATTAACTTATCTGTTCCCATAACTGTTGGAGAGTCTCCTGCCTCTCCACTGGCAGGTGGGGGGGGGCTGTGGGGGTGAGATTTCTGTCACACTTTGATAAGTAGGGCACTCTATTATGAAAGATTAAGGCCAGGGATGCGGATGCAGCTGAGTGTAAATGAGACTCCCAAGAGGGAAGATCAAAGTTGGTAGGAAAACCATAGTAAAGCATGAAAACCAAACTTCCTACCAGGAATTTAAGCATGAAAGGGCCATGGTAGCTTTCAGCTTCAAGGCCAGAGGCTGAAGACCTCACTGAAAGCAGTTGGAGCGTCTCTGTGCCAAGTTCAGATAGTCCTCACTGAAAACAGACAGAAAAAGAGGGGTTTCTGCATGTTCAATAAAAAGAACCAACTTTGCAGGCTGGGGAATCGTACTAACAAACCAAGACAAGATACAGCTTTGATATTTCTTGGCATTTTTCTCCTCTAAATATGAAGACCACAAGACTTTAGAAAAAGCCCAGAGGGTTCTTGTCTATAGTTATGTAAACCACTGCTCATCAGAGAGTCCTTCCGGCCAAAAAATTAAAGCCGTTTCCTTTCTGGCCCCATTGTTAAAGGTTTTGTCTCTGCTGCTTCAGTACATTACAACTGGCTGGGACTTCACAGGATGGGAGAGGTATTGGAAATCTCTTCCTCACCACGGTGACAGTCATGCAGTGTCCTCTGGGGCAAGAGAAGGTGCACCAGCCCGAGTTCCATGCTCTTCTCTATTGCAGGAACTCTGTACACTCACTAACCCCCTGTCAGGGCTTACAGCTGCCTGGTGAAACCCTTTTTTCACTGCTCTCCACATACCCACATTATTACCTTAGCCATTTCCCTCACTCGGTGAATGACTTCATGTGAGATTTGGGGTAAATAATTGAATTTCCCTGTGCCTGTGAAATAGGAGTTTAATAATAACTGTACTTACCCTGCAAGCTGTGACTCAGCCATTAGATCCATCTTACCTAAGCATCTGATAATCTATTGCTTTTTACCACATTGTAACCATTAAGTTAGTGGAAATATGGTATGTAAGGAGTAGGAATAAGGTCTGTGCTCATGTTCTAGTCAGAGAGGAACAAAAGGAGCACTGAGGAGCTGGTTTGGCAATGGTACTTCTCACTTTTCAGACCTCAGCCTTCTCTAATTGACTTCTCTAAAGTGCGAGAGGAAAGGGTGGGACATCCAGCCCTGCTCATGGGGGCCCATTGCTCTGACTGCAGCAGAGCTTCTCTCCAAGGCTGTTTCCAGCAGCTGCTGCTCCTTGCAGCTCTCAGCGCAGGGGAATGGGAAGGGATCTCCCCCGAAACGTGCCTGAACTGTTGCATGCACTGTCACTTCTCAATGTGGGTTTCAAAAGGACAGTTCACAGGGCAGCGGAGCGCGCGGAGTGCCCACGGACAGGCACGGCTGGAACCTGCACCAGGGCTGGGCAGCTGGAGCTGGGGGAAACTCTGCCCTCCCTTGGAGCTGCCCTGCAGGGCCTTCCACCCCGAGCAGGGACCCTGCCCGAGGGGGCTGCAGGCGATGGCCGATGCTGCCAGCACATCCCTTCTGCAGCCGGGGCCACAGCTGGGGCCACAGCTGGCAGCCGCACACAGAGCCCTTGCTGCCTTACTGGGCCCCCGTCCCACCTTCTCCTCCTCTGCTTTCCTGTTCCATTCTCATCTTTCTTACCAAGTCGCTGCCTCACTTGGTGTCCTGTTATATCACTCTTACCCGGGGGGCAATGAGTCAGGTGTGACATCCCCTGTCCTTGTACCCCATGCCCAGTTGGTACCAACCCGGCCCCCGAGGGGCTCCCCTCTGGCCACTGTGACTCTGCAGCAATGAATTGGGCAGACCCAGGCAGGGCTGAAGTGACACAGCAATGGAGATGTGGAATGCACTTCCCTGGGCATTCCCATTCTCATCCCGGGGACTGGCTCACTCCCACTTCTGTGCCCTTGCATTTCCACCCCCCTGTTACCTGTTAGCAGAGACAGAGGCTCTGGCAGCCTGAGCCATAATGCCTTCACATCTTCCTCCCTGGCAGCAGAGCCAAACTCTGGGGTGAATTTCCAGCATACTGACCATTCCCAGGTGGCCTGAGTTTGTTCCCATCTGTTTTATCCAGTGCCCTCCCTCCTCCCATTCCTGCAGAAAGCAATTCGTAACTGGGAGCACAGAAAGATTTCACCAGAGACTTCCAGGGGAGCAGGAATGATCTACATCAGCTGGGTAGTGAACCAGATTATGTTTAGCTTTAGTCCCCTGTTTTAGAAACAATAATGTTATGAATAATCCTTTTATGTTCATACATCTTGTATAAATATCTGAAAACATGTATAAAACCGAGCAGAGGAGGGAATTCATTAAGGTGGTCCAGGGAAATATTACTCTGAGAACAAAAGGGCTGCTTAGGAGAGTTAAAATTGCTTTATCCCGTTACTTTCACTTAAGAAAGAAACTGGGGAGGAAACTAAATATAACAAACTTTTTCCAAACAATGGTAGGTATTAGTTTGTGGAAGCATATTCCTGAGGAGCTCATGGGAGCATTAGTGTGTTAGTTCAGCTGTCCTAAAATATGCACAATAGTGGTCCTTCCATGTTTTACTGCAAAACTCCCAAACGAGCAGGTCCAACGCCTGGAATCAATAGCATTTTTTCAATAGATGTCAATGGACTTACGGGCAGGCCCTGTGTGCTCTTTATTTAAACTAAATGGAGGGAAAATAGTGAGTCAAAATGTGACACAGGCAGTGACTTTTAGAAAATCCCCCTAAATTTTGAGGCTGGTCCAAGCCAACTTTTTCAGACAAAACAGGGCACGCATTGAATTTTCAGTTCAATTACATCATGTCACACTGATTTCATCTGGTCACCGCATGTTATTGGTGGGAGTGTAACTCAATGCAGCTCAATACAACTTGTGGCATACTGTGATTTATTACAATTTAAATGATAAAGCACCCAAGAATGTTCAGGCAATTGGATTACTCCATTGACTGAATGTTCAGACAGCTATTTTTAGGAAAGGGATGTCAGTTTGTGCAATATTAGAAGGCCTGACCCATTTTTACTGAGGGGACAGGGGTATTTCCCTTCTCACATAATATTGCACGGAGTCACCTCTGTGTTCTGCTCTTTTCAAGGGGTTGTAGAGGTCTGGAGGGGACAGGATTTTATTCATCAAAGGTGGGACCAAGTTCTCAAAACCCTTCACTGAGTCTTATTCTGAAAGGAATAAAGACTGGCTGATGGGAAAAATCAAATCCAAACCCAAATTTTAAGTTTGAGGGCACTCAGAATGTTGGTTCTGGTGTTCCTACATTTTCTAGAAATGGGTCAGTAATGATAATTTCTCAGGAACAGGAACAGAAATAGCACATGCCTAGAACACATGAATGCCAAGCTCTTGATTCACACCATCCCAATTCTCATGAATTTTCAGGTAGATCCTCAAAGCTGGAAGCTGTTTGGATCCACAGCTCCAGAGAGACAGACAGGAAGCGGAAAAAACCACGTTCCTGTCTTTTGTTTTACAAATATTTTAGAACAGGCTACGTGCCAAAACAAAAATAACCACGAAGCTGGAATAATTCATTAATAACATGGCACAATAATGAAAGGCTGGGCATTAGTGCAGTGGATTCTTTCACTCAGCCAAGAAGAGAAAGTGCTAAAGTCAACACAAAGGGATCCCGTTAGACCATTAGTAGATGTCGGGCTTGTTGCAATCTCTCTGGTTTACTCAGCTGGGCCACTTCAGGAACACTGAGTGGTCAGGTGTGGCCTGATTCTGCATTTCTTGTGTTCCTAAGCATGGGACAGGGGCTGTGGGTGTGTGCAGGTAGGAAAGCAATTTGATGTGTGTGTTTAGAAAGATACTTCTAACTATTAGGGCCACCATACATCAAATCAGTTCGTGTCTTTGGTACATAAATCAGAGAAAGGCTTGTGATGGCTCCAGAAATTTGCTCCTGTCTTGACAACAAACTCCTCCTTTTACATGAAAACAGCAGCAGCTTCTGGGAAATAGATTAAATTTAGTTCCAAATTTCCTCTTGATATTGATAAAAAATGTCCAGGAGAACAGGCTTGACTGATCTCAGCAGGAATGAGACCTCCTGCTGGTGAGCTCTTGGTTCAGTGTTCTAACATCTGATCTTGCTGTCTCTGGATCAAAATTCGGTCTGGTGCAATTCTGACAATGACATTAGGGTCAGCTTGAGAAAGGAGTTCTCCCATTGCATGTGTGGTTTTTGCTTCAACCAAAGCCCAGTGCTTAGGAAAGGGTCAAAGTTCTGAAGGCAGCAGAAAGAGCTGCCTGTCAGTCTGCCCTGGGAGGCAGAATTCATGATAGAAAAGAATATGTGCAGAGTTAGGGAGGGTTTTATCGTGATCTATTTAAAAAAAAATAAAAATTAAAAAGCAGGGCTTTGCATGCATGCAGAAAGCAGCTCTGCAGTCTTGACATCAAAACAAACTGAGCATCTCAAGAAATGAAGTCTTGATTAAGTAAAGATTTGTCTGTGCAACTTTTCTCTCTGACTTGTCTTCTGGAGACTGATGTGAATTAATACAGGAAAATCTTTACAGGAATAAAAGCTGTTCAAGCTGCCACACTGAGCACACCCAGCTCCAAATATCCAAACCTGCTTTATGGAGAGAGGTAATGCTGGGTGGGACTCAACAAGTGCACTGAGAGCTACTGAAGGCACAGCTTTATCCCCCCACTGCTGCATCACCTACATTTGAGGTGTCTTCGTAGGCACAGATGGAAAAGGCTGTAAAGGAAACATTTTAAAAGTAAGGGTGCATTAGAGGAGTGATTTATAGCTGCAGTAATGGACTGGGTCTCAGAAAGCTGCAATCCAATTATCAGCCCTGCCATCTCAGGCAAAACGCCTAAGCCAAACTTCCTAATCAGTGCTTTTAGGTTAGGTTGATTTTCAGAAGTGCTAAGCACCTCCCCACCCCACAAGGATAATCTCCCCGGCCTTCTGCAAAGCAGACCCTCAGAGGAAAAATTAAAATAATTAAAAAACAAACATCCCTCCCCCTCCGAATCAGATTATATTTGATACCACTGTGCTGGGTATGTATTTTCAATAGCTAGGTTGAAAATGAATAGTCTTACTCTGTGTTATCAGGAAAATCAGAGAGTGGAAAGGAGGGCACAGAGGGTAAAAATCTTGAAAGTCAAGGACGTGGTTCTCTGCCTGTGGTTCCCCCTCATGTGAATCAGGACCAGGAACGTTTCCATACCCACCTCACAAAGGGACAATGAGTGTTAATTCAGGGCCTCCGCAGGAAGTGCCTTGAGATCCACAGATGGCAGTGGCCGTGGAAGGGATGAAATATGAAATACGAAATAATGAGGTGCCATCACATGTGAGCAAGGCACACTCGGATATTGGTCCGTATGTTTTATAACAGTGAGCCCTGGGTTGTTTTCCAAGAGTCATACATTCCAACCTGGAGAGGATCAAATACATCCCAGAGTATTTTGTCTTTTTATTTCTGAGGTGAGGAGATAGTTCCAACAACATTGCTGTCGCTTTTGGGGTATTGAAACTAAAAATAGGATTTTTTAATTTTATTTTTTTTTCTGAAGAGGGTGGGGGATAAGAAAAAGCAAGGAAGGTTTCACATAGCATGTGCCAAAGGAACAAAACCTCCCTGGACATCTGTCCCTGAACAACAGAGGAGACCTTGGGTTTTATATCTCAACTGAAAAGATAAATGTGGAAACACACTTCCCCCACTTTCCCACTGCAGGTCCGTGTTCGGACTTGGAGAGATCCCTCAGGAGAAGTAACTGCTGGAAGCTTTGGTTCTGCCACTGGAGTCTCCTCTTGCCAGTCTCCAGCTCCAGGGAATTCCCACCAGCTCCACACGCCCTCACACAGAGTCCTCCATGCAAGTCCAGCAGACGGAGGTTGAGCTTTGGGGGGCTGGAATTGGGGGGAAATTCATCCTAAAATAGTCAGTGAGGAAAGAAAACTGGAGCAATTTCATTTACTGTTGAAATGCTCGTTTTTCTGCCATGATTGTAAGAAAAAAAAAACCATTTGACTGCCTGAGGAATATGGGGGACTGTAGTTCCTTCTTGAATCCTTTTGGCAATTGAACCAATATGTCGTGTTTTTACTGGGGTTTGATCACTATTTTTAAGACTTCTATTCATATATTCCCCAAGGAACTGAATGCTGGTGCAAAGTCAGTAAGCAGAACACCACTAATTCAAAACCAGGGCTTCCCTCCTGCTCCAGTGATGTTGCTGTATCTTTAAAAATCCACATTATACCCCAAACCACACATTGGGTGTTGGCTCATGTGAAAAAGAGCAAAGGGGGATGAAGAAGAGCAGGAATTAAAAAGTTGTACTATTATTTCTAAATTATCTATGAAACATGGGAGAGAGAAATACAGACTCCATGAGATTTTAGCCTATTTGGACCCTTGACAGTGAAGTGCAACACATCTTTAAAATCAGCTTTCCCTGGCAGCTACTAGTGGAGTGAAAACACAATTAAATTTGAAGGCAAATTCTGTGTGTGAGGTGCTCCATAAACCCACCAACCCTCTTCTCGAGTTAGTATTTTTTCCCTCCCCATCCAAGACCTGGGAAGATCCCAGTCCCAACCATTCCATCCTCTCCTCCCAGGCAAGGAGGAGCCCAAAAAGCCCTGGTGGAAAGGGAAGAAAGAGGTGAGCAAATGAGACAAACACACACTGTAAGTAACTGATTTACAGATTCACCATTTACTGGATTCCTTGTGAATAACCAAGAACACCCTTTGCAGGTTCAGACATGATACAAACACAGGAAAAACCAAAGTCCACTGATTAATTTTTGATCTCTTCCCCTTTTTTTGTCCTTTTTTGAGAAGCTGGAATTCAGGTAAGTCTGACTTTATTCAGAAATGGGTTCATACACCGGGAGGACTCTTCTCAATCCTCAACATTTCTGATGCTTCACAGCATTTCTTCCATAATTCATCTTAGAAGTGAAGTTACCAGCAGGGCAGTCAAGTGAGAAATGTCTAATGGCCTGTGATGAGCAGACACAGCTCCCAGGGAACAGAAGCCTTTGGTTCAGCTTCTTGGAGCAGCCAGAGGGAGCAGTTTGGAGACTTCTCTCAGGCGCTGACTGAGCTTCTCCTCCTCTTTGTCACACAGGACACCAAAGGGCATCCCTTCTGTCCGTCGTCCAGAGGAACGTGACAGCAAAAAGCAGCAGGTTTTGGTCAGTGTTGGTGTTTGACACGGTCTGAGAGTCCGCAGCAAGGAATAAACTCTGCCAGGGTTAATCTGCTCCTGGCCTCTCAGAAGCCCAAGTCATCCTCCACCAGTTGCTGCTGGAGATACCCCTGATTTAAAGGATGGCACACATTGCACAGCAAAGCCCACGTTCAGCTTTTTGTCCCCCCACCCCCTTAAAGAACATACATTTATATCCAATATACCATCAGCCCACTGACTGCTGTGGGTGGAGCTCTGTGAGCACAAAAAAGTCAGTCACAGATACAGGAGCCAGCAAATAAATGATTCTGTAAGTGTCAGACATTTCAGTCCAGGAGATTGGAGATTCATTGACTAGAGTAGGAAGAGCTGTTAAATAAAAACAATTGCAGTAGTCTCAGCCTTCCACAACCACCATGTAAATCAGAGGCTCACCTTTCATCCTGAAAAATACATTTTTTTTTTTTTTTAATTGGTTTTAATGCCCTCCTATCAAATACAGTTGCCAGAGCATTGGGTCAATGACCAAAAAAAAACAGAAGAGGAAAAAAGGCATGACTTGCTCACAGAAATAATATATTCTTTCATGGTTACATCTGGGGATACATGACAGGGTCTTCTGGCTTATCAGGAACCTTATTCCCAACCAGGAAAGTTCCACAGAGGGAGAATATCTGCTATTAAGTACAGCCCTGTAAACCAGGAGACATGAATTGCTGCTTTGCTAATGATGTGCTTCCTTGGGCAAATCCCTTTTTGGTGCTTTTCCTCCTACTGTTCCCTCCATCCGCCTCGAATAAACGAGTCTCCACCTATTTTTGAGCAGGGAAAGGTCTCTCTCCATGTAGCAGGACACTGCAATTTCAGCATCAGCTCTAAGTTCTGCCTTCCGTGCATAACAAATGATCACAGACTGGAACACCTTACCCCCCCAGCTTTACCTGTCTGGGTAGTCCAAGGAGCCAAATGCACCACAGCTGTAACACGGGGGTAAAGTTCAGTCTGGGCCCAGAGGAAAAGCAGCAACTCGTGCTAAATCTAAGGCTGATGCACATCCCCTTGCAGTTTCTAAAGGGTACGGCTGCGTGGTGGCATTTTGCTTTAAACAGGAGGTGTCCAACTGTCTGGCAAAGTCAAATTTTCAGACATCCCTTTGTTTGGCAGAGGAGAAAGTAACCCTACATATCTCAAATAGAGAGGCAGTAAATTAGAAATTGCAAATGTTTCTCATGAACTTGTGGATACATTTAGATCAAAGGAGCATAATGAGATATTCTGAATAATACAAGGAGGAGTTCTGAGTAATATTTGATGCACCTCATTACTGAGAACATGCCTCACAGAGTTTTCCAGTAGCAGGATCAGTGCCCTGCAGGTACTTGACCATGCAGCCTGTTCCCCTGGATGGGATCTCTACATTGCCAGCCTGGGCTGAGCTCAGAAACATAATCAGTAACTGATTCCAACTAAAAAACTCATGAACCTAGAGGAAAAAACATTTTCGTAGCACAAGAGTTGTAGCCTTCCTACTGAAGACCTAAAATAAGTCCACTGGTGAGAATGGAGGTCTTCCCAGTTTGGTCCAGTGGCAAATGGGACAAGGCTTTGGCCTTGAAACAAGAGTCCACATTAAAGCGGAGGTCTCAAACTTCCTCTAGACTCTGCCACACATTTCTCAATGCTCCCCACCAAAAAAATGCTGAAAACAGGCAATCCTGGTCCCCAATTAACTCTTTATAGATCTTGGACTCCAGCATTCATTTACCAGCTCCAAATCCCAATGATTCAGTCCCATCACAACCCAAGAAAGGCTCCTGGCTGACAATTTAATCTTTTAAATGGATCACTTATAATAGATCTGGCTTTTCTGAAGCTATGATCTTTTTCTCTATGATTGACTAATATTGAAAATTCCAGCTATGCATATTCATTTCCCCTAAATACCTGATCCCCTTACATGGAAAATATCTTGAGGAGCAGCCCAATTAAATGTACAACTGTTTGTAACCTTTGGTGTTACTGTATCAGGTGAGGAAGCAGCAGCAACATTGGAAAATACAGGATCTTCAGGAAACAGAGCATATTATTACATTTGATGAGATCCATTTTCTTGATGGCTTCTGAAAGATCTTTGTGCTAATTAGCTAAGAATACCACTGAATTATTTAATTATCTCTACTTTTGTGCAATAAAATATGTTGTCATATCATACACTCTATCTTGCTGTTGCTCTTCATAGTTAATGATGCCTTTATAGCTAGTGATTTCCTTTGTTCTCCCTCTGCAAGTGGGTTTTGGTGGTGCTGGGGAACAGGGGGAGCAGAGAGGGAAGGCAAAGGAAAAAATATCAGGTTTTAAATAGATTTTTCTGTGCAGGAAAATCGCCACACACGTTTAGTTCCAGTTCCCTATGCAACACACAAAGCGTGTTCCAAAGCTATAGTGGACCTACATGCTCATCGTTAATGCAACCAGGAATGCTTTCCAAAGGAAAAGGGGAGAGACTCTCCTTTCGGGAAATAAAATTTAAAATCAGCAAGGAATGTTTTTTAACAAGGAAGAGGTAAATTATGATAATTACACTGACTGGTAGGGTCTTTAAGCATTACTAATTAGCATTTATTGCCTGGATTATTGAAACAATGTGCGTTTTCCCAAGAGCGAGGAAGAACTGGGATGCTCTTTCCTTCGGAGCCCTGGGGCAGAGGCAGGGCAGCAGGACTGCGGCACAGTTGGCACGGGCACGGCCAGGCACGGCGAGCCCCAGCCCCGCGAGGAGCTGCAGCTGCTCCGCTGGGAAACCCACGGGCTGAACTCCTCAACTCTGCCTGCCTCCCACCCCGCTCGTGGAGAAGGGAACAAAACCAGGGCGGCCCCTAAGGAAAGTGGCCCTTAAAATCCTTGAAATCATTTGGCAGTGATTGGAGGTGCAGATTAACACCGAGTTAATACTCTGGGTATTACAGTGTCTTCTGTTATTACAGGATTGTGCCCAAACGTGCTATGAATAAGCATTTCACTGCTTTAAAGTAGTATGGCCAAACACTTCATTACGGAGGAATTCAAGGGTTAACGAATTCAAGGGTTAACAAATTCAATCAAAAAATAGGTATATTATGTTATTTTCAACAGGCATCTCGACCGAATTGATGTGACTTTGTGAAGAGGCTGCAATCAGATTTCATCGTATACTGCATTTTAATATCGAGCATTTATAATTTGAATTAAGTTCTGAATTAGAAATCAATTAGAAATTAATCAATCACCTAATCAGCACTAGCCACTATGTAGCATCTCAACTATAATTTGGTATCTGGCCCAATAAATCCTTAAGTACCTTGGAAATGATTCAGGGAAGAAAGGCAGTAAAAGTATTCTCCATTTTACTTTTAGCCGCAGCACTATGCAACTTTAGGTCTTGCTAAAACCCTTGAAATAAAAGGGCAACAATGGCAAACTGCAGAATGCCTTGGACCTTTTTTACCTTTTACCCAAACCCCCGTGCCTTTCAACTTGGGAAAGCAAGTTCCAACTCAGCTGTAACGAGGTCAAAGTCACTGAGCTCAATGCTACAGTTGCTGCTCAGACAGAACTCCTAAACACAAGAGTTTTGCAAAATCTAAAGGTTTGGGGTTTTTTTTAAATATATTAAAAATAGCTATATTAAAGAATTAAAAAGTCTCATCTGTTTATCTTTCTCTTTCTTCATTATATGCAGCACATATTGCACAGAATAGCTAGGAGTATGTTATATTAAATATCATGGTAGCATATTAAATATACTTTTAACTGAAATTAGTTCCAGCCTGGTGGTTTTTATTTTAGTGCTGAATAATATCGCTAAGCCTGACTTACTCATTCTATTTATTGATTAAATTAATGCCTAATATTTATTTTCTCTTACATTTTCATCGTAAGATTTAAAAATGTCTTTTTGCCCACAGATTCCTTTAATCCCAGTTAAAATGTACAATTATACAGACCGATAAAATGATTATTGGAGGAAGTACTAAAAGAAAAAAAGCCTCAGAGCTATAGATATAATGCAAAAATAAAACCAAGCTGCAACATTCCCCCTTTTGTCTGCAGAAGGTAAAAACGCTGCAGGAATCTTTCTGCATTGATTTCTACTCCCCTGAAAAGAAATTATTCCAGCTGGATATTTATATTGAAACGGAGTTTTAATACCGCTGACATTTCCTCGGCTCACAGGCACGAAGACGGCTGAGATTGCCCTGAACCTGCCTGCCCTGGCCATGGGATTGTGGCGCTGGAAGGCCGGGAAGGGGAGCCGGGCGGGGGACCGCGTTCTCTTCCAGCCGCTATTCCCTGCTTTTCTCCTGCGGGAACCTTTCCCACCGCGGGAGCCGCGCGAGGGGAGGGAGCGCATCAGCCGCTCTTCCTCCTCCTCCTCCTCCTCCTC